>WBZZ01001694.1:75000-82500 GCA_019918135.1 Paulinella micropora
GTGCCTGCTCCTCCTTTGCTGCCTGGTCGAGATCATCAACGCATCCGGGAACAGCGGCCAGGTGCAACGTCGACATCGACACAATAATATTAATTTGTAATATCACATATTTCTAAGTAATGTATGTATCCTGTATAGAACGTGTATCATTTTTATGATAGCATATTCTGCATACATATGTCATGATATACGTGTATGCATGTGTTTGCAAAATACAGTTTCAATGCGTATATACATAAATACGTAATATTGTATACTTACAAACATATTATTTGTATGTATGTAAGCGTGTATAGATAGAAGTGATGTGTATGCATGCCTGATGCAGATCATCGTTTTGCTTGCCGCTCCCCGATCTGGTTCTACTGCTCTTCATAATGCATTAAGATCAGATCGTCGAGTCTGTGCTGTTAAGGAGCTTTATGGCCTGTATTGCCTGCAGAATTCCGACAAACCATATGTACTGCGATTTGTGAGCACGCACTTCCAGAACATATCTCATCCTTGCAACGACCCGAAGTTAGTCCGCGAAGTGGATCATTTTCTGCGTTCAAACCGAATCACACTTACTCGTTACGTACAAAGTATCGCGGTAGCCAAAGGCAACAAGTACCTGCTCGTGAACATTTTCCGGCATCACATGCCTGACCAAGCTCTGCAACAATTGCTGGAGGCTTTTGGGCCCAAAGTGATCATATTGGAAAGGTTATCCATATTGGATCGCTTTATTTCCTGGCAGGCTGCAAAAAAGACGGGGCTCTGGGAGTGGAACAAGTCCAGCATAGTTCAAGACCGCCATGGAATTCAAAGACCGGGGCATGACGCTCAAATAGAGTTTCAGGAAAAAAAGTTCCTGAAATACCTTAAAGAACATTGTGAATGGTACAGTTTTTACAACCGACTGACCTCTTCGTTGAAGCTGGATGTGCTCCAGCTCAAGTTTGAAGATGACATATTAGACATGCATGTGGCCATCAGCAAGGTGGAGGCTTTTCTTGGAGAGAGCCTCCATGTCAACGAAGCGGATATCACGATGTTGCAGAAATACAACAATTCGAAGCGCGTAAGCAACTGGGCTGAGTCAAATGCTGCGCGGTTCGTAGGAGCTGATTGCGTGAGCACTTTGCAAACATCAAGAACCAAACAACCAAGAGGATAAGCTGCGGATGATCGCTCCGCTTTTTACGTGGCAATGTATAGCTATATATATGTAAATGATATATGTATGTATGTATGTATGTATGTACATAGGTATGCATGTATGTATGTATGCATGCATGCATGTATGTATGTATGTATGCATGTATGTATGTACATATATACCCAGCCTTCAAGGCTTTCCTTCCCCTTCACTACAACAATATCCGACCAATCACAGCTGTTCATAGCTACAACACTAGGCGGTCATCAAAGAAACACATGTACAACGACTCAACGACGGGTCAATACAGCAGAGCAGCACAAGCACAATATGGGATAAGCTGCCAGAGCACCTAAGAGATATCTCATACAAAGCAGAATTCAAAAAGGAACTCAAAGCATATCTCTTAAGGATGCAAGAATCCTGACACTGCCTACGGGCCTAAAGAGGGCGTTGGACACCTCATCATCAGATGATACCTGAGTGTGGGACAAGTTCAGCGTTGATCACATCCTAAGCCGGAGTGTGGTTGGCCAAACCCCCTTGGGGAGTCACCTCGTGTCTACCAGCTTTTGCGAGTGCCACCGTTATATATAGTACTGAGTGAGAATATAACACTTTCAACATATATATATATATATATATATTTATGTATATATATATAGTACTGAGTGAGATTATAACTCTTTCACCATATATATACATATATATATTATATTATATTATATTATTATATATATTTCCGTTTTTTTTTTCTCGTTCCTCACTGAACTAGAACTTTACTTTGACTTCATAAAAGATTAATCTAATATATATATATATATATTTATATATATATATATATATATTATATATATATATATACATATATATATATTTGTTAATTCCATATATATTTATTATTGTTATTACCATTTTATTATTATTATTATTATTATTATTATTATTATTATTATTATTATTATTATTATTATTATTTTATTTTCATATTTTTAATCTAAGTCATTTTATTTCAATACTTTAATATTTTGATAATTTCTCATTACCTTTAATAACTTGAGACGTAGGTCACCATCTAGTTAAATCAATAGCTCTTGAGCTAACGATTTGTATGGATCGACCAGAGGTTAAATTGTTAACTTCATTAAACCGAAGGCCTAGGCCTAGTAGTAGTAGTAGTAGTAGTAGTAGTAGTAGTAGTAGTAGTAGTAGTAGTAGTAGTAGTAGTAGTAGTAGTAGTAGTAGTAGTAGTAGTAGTAGTGGTAGTAGTAGTAGTAGTAGTAGTAGTAGTAGACAGGACCATTGTTGGGCCACACCTTTTGTTTCACGCAAGAGCCTCTCTTTGATTAGAATCATATTCAATGGATGGCTTTCAAATGGTATTTTCTTTTTTTTTGTAATCAGTTCGGCGCGGCTGCTATGTTCCGTCAAGAAAACGGCTGCCTCTGGCGAACTGACCAGGTAGACCCCCCCCAGCCGAACGTAAAGCATGTCAGACATAGAAAACTGAACAGCAAGGGAACTCAATACCAAAAAACAATTTCCAGAAAAAAATCACAAAAAAAAAGATGCTGCCGAGCAGAGTAGTCAGCGTCGGGGTAGGCAGGCGCCGGCACAGCTTCCCTCCGAACCATCCACTTCACCTCTCAAAAAACAACAAAAAACAACACAAACCTCACCTACAGACTTGTTGATTGATTCACAGAATGAACTGTACAGTATGGATCATTTGATACAAGCAGTACACGCAGTTGAAGTAGACAGCACTTCTCTAGCTTCGACTTATAGTAGCAGTACCAGTAGTACTAGTACTCATGATCACAATCATCCAGCTTCGGATTCACAGCATTTACATACCCCTGCTGCCACTTCTGTTGCTGCATCTTCATCCACTGCTGATGCTGCATCATCCGCTATTTCCAAACCACGTCCTCAGACCTACATTCGAAACTCTGCCAAACTGTACAGCTTGCTGTTACTCGAGCAAGAGGATGAGGAATGTAGGTCCTTGGATGAGTTTGGTAATATAGTAAACACTGTTAGGCCAGTCTGTCTCCCAGAATGGAGAAAAATATCTAAACTTTGGAACGAACGAGTGCAAGCTGGTCGTTCTAAAGTTTATCTGGCAGACGAACATGTTTGTTCGCAGTTTTGGGACTACGTCCAGCACATGTTCAGAAAAAAACCAACAGGGGAAACAACCATGGATAGGTTGTTGTACAACTGGAAAGTTATTTTCCAAAAACTCAATAGTAAAACAGCAACACAACACTTCCAATCAGACAGTGACAGATCATCAGATGATGATGGACATGGACTTGATGATGGTGAACTTTTATTCGACATCAATAATCCACCAACAAAAGCATCCCAACTGTTCACACAATCTCAGTCTGTAGATGAACAATCACTCGCTGGACCTCCAGACATGTCCCAGCCTTCACCAAGTCAAACTACCATTCAGTTCGGCAGCGGACAATCTATAGCTACTACATCATCAGCGGGGGTAAACATTAATCAAGTTTTTACTTTGAATGGATCATCGACATCGTCACGTGCACATTCTGGATTGAACAGAATATTTGAGTCTGTTGAGCCGAATCTTGCTTCCCCGTCGACGTCGTCCACAACAACTGCTAACACACGAAGTGGGACAGCCTGGCATCCCACGTGCAAGCATAACACTCCCGTATCGTCCTTGCAATCAAGAAAGACACACAAGACGTCGACACCAAGTTCAGCTCCGAAAACACAACCAAAAAAGAAAAGCAAAGCCAAAGCCAAAGAAAACAATGATCCTTACGAACATGCTACTCCTTCTTCTTCGAATAATGTCACTAACGCCAAACGTAACCTTACAAACCTGATGTTAGACACGTTGGATCCTTAAAGGAAAGTAAGGCAGACAAAGAGACTGCAAAGCTGTCTAGATTGTTTGAGAATTTTCTTGATAAAACGTTGAAGTCTAGCAGTAACGTTGAAAAGCCTGTCAATATCGCCACAACATTGACTTCTCAGCAGGTATCCGATCACTTCGCTACAAAAGAGCTTCCTGCACAGTTTTTGCTTGCCATGAAGGCTAAAAAATTGGAGGTGCTACTTTGCACGCAGTGTGGAAACAATCTAAGGTAAACTTCTATGATTTTAAGAGTTTTTGTCTAGGCTTGGGTGTGTCTGACACTGTTGAAATTTTTCAGATTGCAGGGGAATTTGATCTGTTGTTTTCATAATATCATGTAATTATTATCGTAAGATAGTAATAAAATTTAACAAGTACTAGAACTATGCCAAAACTTCAGTGAAACTTAATTATTAATACTAGAATTTTGTAATAAAATTTTTTATTTATTAATACGTAATACGTTGATACATATTTCGTACAAAGAAATAATTATGGAGATGACTTAAGATGATTGTTTTCTAAATAATTTTTTTTATTTTCTTGAATCAAATAAATAAATAAATAAATAAATAATAATAATAATAATTAAAAAAAAACAATGTTTCCCATGGAAGAAAATGTAAGCATTCACGGTCTCTATGCAACTAGGAACCAGTATTTTTTGTCCACGTATGTGCAATATTGGTAACGCTACACGCATGCAAAGTTCAGCTCCAGAATCCTACCACCACATTTTTTAAATATACAGCCACCTGTAATTTAACTCAGGTTCGATTCCCACTGGTTGATTAATTTTTTATGAATAAATACGATTTTTTTTTATTAATAAAATATTTAATTTATTTTTTTATTAATAAATATAATTTTTTATTTATTAATACGTAATATGTTGGTACAAATTTCGCACAAAAGAATGAGGACGTGTGGAAATTATCAAAACGTTCTCGTACCATGCAGGATCAAAGGATGTACTTATCTTGTTTCTTCCTCCCATTCTATTTCTAAAGTTATATAAATGAAAGCAACATTCCAATACAAGAGCACGTTTGTCTGCGTTCTGTGGCAAATGCAAAGTGATTAGTGGAAACTGTTTCTGTAAACTACCAATCCCCCACTCTGCATTCTGTCTGACAGAAGTAACCATATTGTGCAAAATTTTAAGTTCTTTGATTCTCTCTTCCGAAAAAGTTTTTCTTTGTTTATATCGTTCAACAGTAAATGGTTTTAAACATCTCATAATTTTGTTCCTAAATTTGGGGAAAGCTGAATCACCTACTATGTAAAAAGGATGTATTGTAGTATCACAAATAATGGCGCCGCAATTCTGGCGTCATGCCAGCTTCCTGAGCAATTGTATCTACACCAGAGTATGTTACCATCAAAGCCAAATACACAGACAGAAGAAACATAGTAACCATGTAACAATCTGTTGTAATTAGGTTTATTATGTTGATGTTTGAATGAACTTGTACAGGTAAATTTAAGCAATCTACCGCACCAATGCAACCCCAAGGCAATCCAGGCTCTTTCGCATGCAATATATCAGTATTTTGATTTTTCTTACATCAGTTGGCAATGTCATTCTTGCTAATTTCATTTCTTTCAATGTATCTCTCAAGCAAGCTAAGGTAGTGCTCTTTTCCACAAAGACCTTGACACTACTCCTGGATTTTCACAAAAAACAAACATAGCCAGTATTGTGGAACAGGATTTGATAGATAGACTAATGCCAATGCTAAATTATCATAGGAGGAGTTAAATTTTTTGTGTCTAGTCCCTCCATGTCGTGGTTTTTTGTGTATTTTTGCCAATGTTTGTGAAAGAAAAGATGAAGAGTGTGAAACTGCTTATTATCAAGATTTACAATCTGAAACAGTGCTTTTTCATCTTTTGTGTCATAAATTTTCTTCCAAGGACTTTCTGCAAGCCCTTGCAGAACGCCTTGCTCCATTCTCTGCTAGATCCCAGCAGGAGCAGGCAAATCAACCTAAGCATGAGAAACTTTTTCTTTCTTTCAGTGTGGATTTTGATGCACAAGAGCAAGACTAGTATCACTAATATCTCTTGCATCGTAATTCTTGTGCATACAAGCACGGTAAATAGTGCAAAATGAATGTTGAAATCATGTGGTATATATGTCGCTCTCAACATGCCCAAGGTTTGCTTTTGTCTTTTCTTTCCTACCTTTCTTTTCTTTGCTCCTTTTCTTTCTTTGCACGCCACAAGGCCTGCGCTCTGTCAGCCACTTCTGTGTATTCTTTCTCCTTCGTTTCATTTCCCCCCCCTTATTTTCTTCCTTCTTTTTATTGAAGTTTGTTCATTTCATCTCAGGAACCACCGCTTCACTTTCTGAACCGGGGAGACACAAACGATGCGAATGTAATGTCTCAGAGGGGGAAGAGGGTAGTAGGTCGAGGTCGCGAGTGCAGTGCGATGCTTGAAGCAGATTGAGCGAGAGACAAGTAGATGTGTTTTTGTCTATTTGTGTTTGTCTGAGGTCATGAGTGGAATTTACTTGAAGCATAGAGAGCGAGAGAGAGAGAGAGAGAGAGAGAGAGAGGGAGAGAGAGAGATAGAGAGAGATAGAGAGAGATAGAGAGAGAGAGAGAAAGAAAGAGAGAGAGAGAGATAGAGAAGGGACGGGGGAGGAGGGGGCAATGAGGGAGATATGCATGAGATCGTGTGTGGCTTGCAGTACTAAGCGCAGCTGAGGGACTGCAAAAAGAACGGCAAAAGACAAGAGGGAGCAGACTATGGCGAATGTCATCCAATACGCGAGGGGGAGGTACAACGTACCCATACAAGTTTTCCAGTTCTCGGACTCTTTCCCCCCCCCCCCCCCCCCCCCCCCCCCCCCCCCCCCCCCCCCCCCCCCCCCCCCCCCCCCCCACCACCACCACAAAAAATGCTGGTTTCAAAAACGACCAAAATGACGTTCATGTTCCGTTCTCGCTAGGTTCTCTCGCATTTTGCTACTAGTTCTTTTTTCCATTTTGCTATTTAGACTGCTATGTGGGGTGATGTGGTGGAATATCTGGGCTCGGATGGTTGTCTCTCAAGAAAAATCACTGGAAACGGCGCTGTCTTCATCTGCTCATTTTGGGTCAGCCACAAAACACAGATGTACACACACACACACACACACACACACACACACACACACACTCACACACACACACACACATACTTTCACACACACACACACATACACATACACACACTCATTCCCTCAAAAACACACACACACACACACACACACGCACACACACATAGATACATATGTAATATTATATTATGTTATATCATATTAGATTGTCTTTGTTATTGCACATGGGTATATGTAATTTCTAATACCTATATGTCTGTATTTATGTGTGTATGAATGCAGCCTAAGTGGCCTCCGGCTAAATATCCCACACGATCAGGAAGAGATGAAGAAAGGACTCGTTGTTGGTCT
>WBZZ01001694.1:87500-105000 GCA_019918135.1 Paulinella micropora
AGGTAGTGCTGCTGTACCAGTGTTCAAAATGTTGCCGATAAAAATGTGCCCCTGTGGACCATGATTGCACAATTTGTGTGTGTTTGTGCATGTATGTATGTGTGTGTGTGTGTTTGTGTGTAAAATGTATGTATGTATGTATGTATGAATATGTATGCATGCATGCATGTATGTATGTATGTATGTATGTATGTATGTATGTATGTATATTATATGTATGTATGTATGTATGTATGTATTTATGTATTTATGTATGTATGCATGCATGCATGCATGCATGTATGTATGTATGTATGTATGTATGTGTGTGTGTGTGTCTATGTATCTATGTATGTCTATCTATGTATGTGTATGTATGTGTATGTATGTGTATGTGTATGTATATATGTATGTATGTATGTATGTATGTATGTATGTATGTATGCAGGTATGTGTATGTATATGTATGTATGTATGTATGTATGTATGTATGCATGTTTGCATGTATGTATGCATGTATGTATGTATGTATGTATGTGTCTATGTATGTGTATCTATGTATGTGTATGTATGTGTGTGTATGTATGTGTATGTATGTGTATGTATGTATGTATGTATGTATGTGTTTATGTATGTATGTATGTATGTGTGTATGTATGCATGTATGTATGGACGGTATGTATGTATGTATGTGTATGTATGCATGCATGCATGCATGCATGCATGTGCATGTATATGTATGTATGTATGTATGTATGTATGTATGTATGCATGTATGTATGTATGTATGAATGTATTAATATGTATGTATGTATGTATGTAGGTATGTGACTAGGTATGTAGGTATGCAGGTATGTATGTATGTATGTATGTATGTACTAGTATGTATGTATGTATGGATGTATCATCCGTACTATGATGTATGTATTAATATGCATGCATGTATTCATGTATGCATGCATGCATGAATGCATACATGCATGCATGTATGTATGTATGTAAATTTGACCGTGACTGATGTCATTATTATTAATACCGTAGGATTATTAAATTATTCAATATTAATCAAGATTATGCACAAAAAAAATCAATATTAATCAGCCGATACTGTAACAAATCCAGGCAATAATTTACTATCAACCGTCTTATTGTATGATCAGTGTTAATCCCACGTATCATATTAAAATTATTAGTATTAAATCATTAACCCTTAACCGGTTTCAATCCCCAAAAGTGGCTTCAATCCCCAAAAGTGGTTTGAATTTTTGAGTTGAATAAAAACATAAATACCAATCGAAACAAGCTGTACTACGCTGCAAATTTAATATTTACGTGTTGGGGAAGCTATCTGTGAAAACCAGAATGTCATAGCTTTTCTAGAAGTGACTTAAATGTGAAACTGAACCAGGCACCAACCACTTTTTTTCACGAATTTTCGTTGCCTTTTTTTACGTGGCGGGGACCCTTTTTTTTTTTCAACATCATGTCTGCGCACCAAGAGCTTCTCACAGTCCGTGTGCGTCTTCCGGTCAGGGAATTTGGTGAGGCTTATGCCAAACAAAAATGGCCTGATGACTGGAAGACGAGGGAGATTGAGGGTACTGTTTCTCGACAGTATGGTCGTACAAAAGACAAGTTTTGGATGAAGTGGGATGCGGAGGATGAAGACGATTCCATGATGATTGCTTCGGAGATTATCAAATACAGAATTGAAGGGAGTGGCTCTGCCGATAACGGCATACTTGGGCAAGGCCAGGAAATCGACGGAGATGCCAAAAATGCAATAAATGCTGGGTAGACTTGTTTTTCTTGAACCTCGAATTTTTCTTGTGATGTCGAATGGTTTCTCTGCGTGTTTGCAGTGAGGACGGCTTGGTACCCAGCGACCCTGATGACGATGACTATGTGTACCTATCCCTACCTGGTTTCAGCTATTTTGTGCAATTTGCTTCTGTTTTGTTCTCGGCCAAGGACGATGCTGGAAGTATAGTAGATTTCTGTACTTCCATACATGCATCGGCGTTGGCTGTCAGTATTCCTTACTGTACTGTTTTCCAACAGACCGCCAGAGTCGGGGGATGAGTCGGGTAGTTCAATCGATGAAGAGGATCAACAAGAAGGAGATATGGACAACAAACGAGCCCCTCATCCCAGCGACTCACTTGTCAGTGACGATGATGTCGAAGAAGATGAGGGGTCTGGTGAAGACGAGGAGGAGGATCCGGCACTAGAGATTGACGAAGGCGATAGCCTACCTGCCAGTGAGTTCAAAGATGTCAAAGAATGGAAGGTGGGTGTTGCACCTCCTCGTGTGCTTCCGGCATTCGAAGGGCAGTCCAGGGCATCACTTTCTGTGCGTTCCCCCGACCTCCTCAGTATGGTGGATATTTTCTTTATGTTCTTACCCACGCAATTCTGGCAGAATGTCACAAGAAACACCAACAAGTATGCAACCTGGAAACGTAATCTCAACCCCTCAGAGCGTCAGCGGCCTTGGGTACCCGTGACACTATCTGACATACTTTCATTTTTGGCGATCCTTATAATGATGGGGGTGATGGGGTCGCCTGCTGAAACATATTATTGGATTGGCGCTGTGTCAGACTTCTGGCAGTGGCCAGACCTTGCAAGCATCATGGGGTACGTGAGGTATGAGAATATCAAACGTTATTTTCATCTCACTGACCCCCGTCTGGCAGCTCCTCGTGACTCCCCTCAGTATGACAAACTTTTCAATGTTCGAGTCTTTATTGAGATTATACAAGAAAATTTTCCTAGGCTGTGGGAATTGGGTCAGTGGGTGTCAATCGACGAGGGAATGATCCCTTTTAAAGGGCGTACCTACCTCAGGCAATACTTACCGAAAAAACCCATCAAATGGGGATTCAAACTGTTTGCTCTGTGCTGTTCAGTAACAGGCTATTTTTATACGCTGCTTTGTTATGAGGGTGAGGGAACGGTGCAGGACGATTCTGGGTACGGAATGACGTATGCAGTTGTTATGAAGCTTTTAGACCTAACCGGCATCGACCAAAGCGGCAGGATCATCGCTTTAGATAGGTTTTACACAGGGCTGCAGTTGTTTTTTGACTGTGTCCTAAAGAGGGGCATCAACTGCATTGGCACTGTTGTCAAACCCAGGCTGAGGGCGGCAAAGGAGCTACTGGACGAAGTCAAGAAGAATAGTGACCGGGGCACGTCCGCAATGGCCACTTGGAGTCATAACGGAGTCACTATGCATGCTGTTGCTTGGAAAGACACCCAGGTGGTTTATTTTTTGTCAACTGTGTTGGGGGGTACCATGAGCCACGTCGAAAGGAGGCTGCATGGGGGGGGTGGAGCTACGGTTCCAGTGAATTGTTTTGAAATTTGCAAGACATACACTCAGCACATGGGCGGCGTTGATACAGGCGATCAGTTACGACTTCGTTACGGAGTTGAGAAGGCGGTAAGATTCAACAAGCCTTGGTTCAAGTTATTTGCGGGTTTGTTAGATGTTGCGGTTACAAACACAACTATCATCTACAAACAGTTTCATGAAGAAAAAACACGCAAAGACATGCTCAAGGAACTTATTGAGGGTTTGGTGTCTTATGCGGGGCTTTTTGGAGGTTCTAGAAGCGCAGCGAGTGGCAAGCGTGTGATATGCCCTGGCCATTTGGTAAGTCTTACAAACGAGGCGAGTGATGGTAAGCGCGGCGCGGGTAAGCAGAACTCGGTTTGTTGTGCGGTGTGTGCTAGTAATGGAATCCGCAAGCGTACCAGTGCTTATTGCAGCGATTGTCGCTATTTTTTTTTGCCGAACTGGAGAATGTTTTCCGTGGCACACAGTCAATCATTTCGTTCCATCTGGGAAATGTAAGAGGCAGCCGTTGTGACAGTGATTGTCAAGGTTTTATTAGTTATTAAAGAACGGTTTTTTTACACAATTAGCTTCCACCGGGTTTAATTCAATTGAATTTAATAATATAACTGTCAAAAACCACAAACAGTGATTAAAAAACTTGAAATTGGGTCGGATCCCCAAACGTGGCTTTAGATCCCCAAAAGTTGCAAACCGTTAAGGGTTAATCAATATTGATCATTAATCAATATTATATCACTTAACTTCAATATGAACTTGAGTTCATCTCAAGTTGAATCAATATTAATCAATATTAATCAACATAAGTGACTTGATCAAGTTATGACGGCAGTTGATATTATAATAAAACGGAACTCAGCTTATCATAATGAAGTAACGGAACTCAAAATAGATGCAAAAACTTGACTCGAAGAAACTTATGATGAAGTTAACACAGTATAATATCATAGTAATAATTCGATCCGGTACGGTATTCACATGATCATGTTCTGGATGATTATATGATCTTATGAAAGTTCAATATTATTCAATTAGTATTGTATTATTAACACTAGGCTACTTGAATCAATACTATTCAATATTATATATGCTTCAATATTATGCTTCAATATTATTCAATATTATTCAATTACTACGGTGTTATTCAATATTATTCAATGATGATATTATTTAATATTATTGAATATTATTCAATATAATATTATTCAATATTATATATTCAATATTATTCAATATTATTCAATATTATTCAATATTATTCAATATTATTTAATATTATAATATTATTCAATTTTATCATGTTATCCAAATTATTAAACCTAATTATTGAATGCAATTAATCTTGATCAATATAATATTACTTAAAAACAGTAGGCTGATGATGATCGGATGATGATGAGAGAGAGAGAGAGAAAGAGAGAGAGAGAGAGAGAGAGAGAGAGAGAGAGAGAAAGAGCTGAGCGAGAGTGTGTGTGTGTGTGTGTGAGAGAGAGAGAGAGAGAGAGAGAGAGAGCCGGAGAGAGAGAGCCGGAGAGAGAGAGCCGGAGAGAGAGAGCCGGAGAGAGAGAGAGCCTCGGAGAGAGAGAGAGAGAGAGAAAGAGAGAGAGAGAGAGAGAGAGAGAGAGATGGATAAGAAGAGAGAGGGAGAGAAAGAGAAAGGGGAAAGACATATATAAATGCATACATGCATACATGCATGCATACATACATACATACATACATACATGCATACATGCATACATGCATACATGCATACATGCATACATACATGCATACATACATACATGCATACATACATACATGCATACATACACATACATACATACATGCATCATGACATACATACATACATACATACATACGTACATACGTACATATGTACATACATACATGCATACATACATACATACATACATGCATACATACATACATACATGCATGCATGCATGTATGCAGGCTTACATGCATGCATGCATACATGCATACATACATACATACATACATACATACATACACACATACATACATACATACATACATACATACATACATACCTACCTACATACATACATACCTACATACCTACATACATACATACATACATACATACATACACATACATACATACATACATACATACATACACACACACACACAAACACACACACACACACACAAACACACACAAACTAACACACAAACACACACAAACACACAGAAACACACATTCATACTTACATACATATGCATACATACATACATACATACACACATGCATACAGACATACAGACATAACATACATAACATACATAACATACATACATACGTACATACATAGATACATGAAATACATACATACATACATACATACATACATGCATGCATGCATACATACATACATACATACATACATACATGCATACATACATACATACATACATACCTACATACCTACATACCTACATACCTACATACCTCTGATTTGGGCCAGTGCCAGACCGCGCGAGCATGTGGAGTTGGCGGCAACTTCGAGGTTGGTGGTCGAGAAGTCGTCTTCCTGGTAGTGTAGCTCGATGATCGGTAGAGGCAGGGTGGCTACGTTATGGGAGAGAGATTGCTTTTGTGCAATCCGCAAGTTCACACTATCAATTTGGATTTCCAAGGGCGCCAGAAGTTTATCTTTGTTCTGAGGGTCTTGTGAACCTCCTGTCGTCGAGTGAGGAGGAGAAGTCGCAGCTGTCTGGGTCGTCGTGGGTATCGACGTCGAACTGCTTGACGACGAACTGCCTGACGAGGACGAAGATGAGCTGTTTCCTTCGCCTTTTGAGTCATCATCGTCTTGATGCTTCTTGTTCTCACTTGGTTTGCAGCCAGTAAAAGGCTGTGGTTGAACCGGGTGAGCACGAGTTATTGGTGGCGACGGTGCGGCCGATGAGTCTGAGCCAGTGGCCGCTGGTGGATGAGCCAGTGGCCGCTGGTGGATGAGCCAGGGTTGATGTTGGCTGAATTGAGGCCAACGGTGGCTGAACTGGGGCCGATGGTTGCGTCGCTGGGGCCGATGGCTGTTGAGCCGGGGCCACGACCATCGATGGTGAACTCGAGGATGACGAACTGGATGAGGAACTAGATGAAGAACTGAGTTGGTCATCGTTTTTCTCGGGAGAGTACACCACGTCATAAGGGTTCTATGACGATGCTTGAACATCAAATCCAGCATGGATTTCATAGGTATGTGGAGACCCGATGCGATAGTTCCGTCTTGTCGTTCCTGGCGAAAGTGTAAAAACATGAGAGGTGTCAGGTTCTGGGGTAAGCAATCTCTCATATACAAGATCGTGGATATTCATCTCCATTCTGGTGTAGAAATATACAAGATTTTCCTCCGTCCTATTGTCCTTGAGGTTGATCCACCTATGATTAGGGTGGCCTGCCTGTTGGAAAGTTTTGTAAGTGACGTTCGGATGCCAAACGTGGAAGTGTCGTTGAGCGTGGCGTGACGGTTTCATACGAACAAGTGGAGCTCCGTAGGGGTAGCCGCGGAGGCGTTTGTCTCGGGAGTACGGGTTGATGACATCCGTCGAACATGGGACGGTATGGGGTGGGTGATGTACCACATGGATTTCTTTGCTTGATCGTCGACCGGTTTCGCTGGCGACGACCATGAAGAAGTACTGAGCTAGATGCCATGGGACGTTTTCATAACGTATCCAGCGGAATTCGCATGAGAAGGAGTCCTTAACACCAGGTGTGCCTGGGCGGGCCTTCCAGTTGGGTGCCTTCTGGAGATATTCCTTGGTCGCTGCGTCGTCAAGCGTGACTATTCCGATGTTTTTCGTTATACGCACCGTCTGTCCCATGTAGTAATGAGGATCAAAAAATGAGCCCAAGAACAGTTCATCTCTTCTGTCCGTGTAGTAGACCGTGATGTTACTATCGTCGAAGTAACTAAGCGGCAAATCGACGTAGGATCGTTCGTGCACTGCGTGTAGGTTTGCCGATGCGGCGCTGCCCCTGTCGTAATAAGAGTCGATCGCGACAATCTTCAGCCAGATCGGGTCATTACATGGAAGACGATGAAAGTAATGTTGCAGGGCGAAGCATCGTTCTCGAGTTGGGAGTCGAAAAACCCGGCGCTTGTAGTCCGAGTTTGAAAGTGGGATTGGCTCATGTCGCCAATGCTTTGACTCGGTTTCTTCCATACTGCACCACGGGAATAAGAGTTCTCCTTGAAGGACGGCTGCTAAAGGGGAGGCATTTGGGTTTGCTCCCACTAGTACGCCGAGGTAAGAAGATCGGTATCCCCATGGGCGGTAGAAAAGGTCATAGGACATCCCGTCGATGAAGTATTCGACGTCACCGGTGGGTTCGGTGGTAGGTCCAACTAGAGAGGATGCGATGAGTTGGGCAGTGTTTCTGCCGCTTTGCGGGCTAAGATGAAATATGACGGCAGTCTGTTTGCTTTCATAAAACTGTGACATCATGGTAGCGCCTTCCGGGATGCTAAAAAGTTGTTCGAGGTCATATTTCGTAAGTGCGTTATTGCGACGACGGGTCATCACAGGGGCCCATGCGACATTCGCACGAATCAGGCACATGGCTTCAGTGTTGATGACTGTGAGAGGGCGTGTAGTGCCACAGCCCGACATACGGGCAAGGCCGTGTGTGAAGTCTTCAAAGGTTGCTGGGTCTATCTCGTGTGCATTGTTACGAGGGGGCCAGTAACGTTGCATCAAAATAGTAGGGTGATCGGTGAAAGCCTCGGACAGCTTCAGAAAAATCCGCTGCATATTCATTTTCCCAGGGTGTCTTGCCATACCATTGTCGTGGTTCTGTGTGCGCGTATATCTGGCTTACACTGGTACGTTGTAGACTAGGATCCCGCGGGAGAAAGGTTCGCACCAAAGATGGTCCGGAAGCGAAGTTGTAGTAATCCGACTAAGGGGTAAGCCAGTCTTCAGTTACTTTGAAATCCGCAGCCGGTGGTGGTCTATCGAGAGGTTCGAGTCGGAAGACTAGGGAAATAACGTTCCACTCGAGGGTGTTGCATGCACACCATTGTCGAATCCGGCCACAGGCCTTGGTTGAGGGTGAAGTGTTTGGGGATCCAATAGCCAAGGTGACGGCAATGTGGGTGTGTACCAGAGATCATGGTCATGGCCGCTGTTGGGAAATAAGTGGCGAAAATGTCCCGAACAATGTAAAGTTCCGTGTCCATGCCTGGAGAAGGTTCGTCATGGGATTTTCGCAGACGCAACAAATGGCCTGGCGTTTTCGTAAAGTTGGAGAATCCCGAATAGGGATGGCTCGATCTCGTGGGGCTAACTCGGACATAGCGAGTATCGGTTGGAGGACGCGGTGGAGGTGGTATCAGTGTCATTGCGTCTCTCTGTACCAGCTGCTTTGGTGGTCCAATCTTGTCACGATCTTCAGCAGTGGGGGGTACGGGTCTGGTACTGTTTGAGCGGGCTCAGCGAAAACGTGACCGGGGATCTGCCTTGTACCGGGGAGTGAGACGCCGTGGGCTGGGCCTGCACCCTAGTTGGGCTTCCCGCTAGTGCCGACGAGGAACTAGACGAAGAGGAGGAACTACTAGATGATGTTTGAGGTGCGTCCCGGGTGTGCTTCCCACGGGTGCAGATGAAGAGCTAGACGAACTGCTAGAAGCTGCCGGATGTGCCTGTGGTTGGGCGGGCGTCCCGGATGCACTTCGCAGACGTAGACGAGGAGCTGGACGAAGCCGACGAGCTGCTAGAAGCTGTGCAGGCTATCATCCGACGGGCCTGGTTATGTGCCCTTTTCGATGCTTTACTCAGTCCAGCGACTGGGCTGGTAGTCGGTTGGGTGGGCTGGTGTGACGGCGGAGAAACTGCCGGAACTTGAGAGCAAGGGGAAGAGGGTACCGGTGATGTTGAGCGTTCACGTTTACTAAAAGAACGCCGCCTATTCCGTCGACGGGTGTGACTAGGTGTTCGCGGAACAAAAGGAGCTGGTAACGACGGAGGGTTGTTCAGCACATCGTGGAATGATTGCGGCGTACCAGGTGCAGGGGCCGATGGTTGACCAAGGGTCTGTGCAGTTGACGTAGTGGATGATGATGCTGATGATTATGATGCCGGTGTCCTCGATGACGATGACGATGACGATGAGCCGAAGGAAAGGGATCGCGCCGCCGGCTGCGTCTTGGGTCAGCTAATCGAATCTGTCGGATGAGCTGCCAAGCGAGGGCGTCCATACGGTATTCCTCTTGTGTAAACGAGCTAGGAGTGGACTTTTGTCTCTTGGCGGCGGTAGCTTTGATTTCTTCTTCTTCCTCGTCTTCGTCGTCTTCGTCGGGTGGTGTCTTCACCCGCGCGTCGCATGGTCGTTTATCATCGGACATGAAGAGGTTGGCTGTGCGGCCGTAGAGGTGCTCTTGCGAAGTTGACACAGGATCGTGGAAATCCAAAGGTTGTGCGATGACACGGGTCTTGAAGATCCTCTCGATCTCTGAAGTCGGGCGCGAGGTTGTTTCAACCAAAATCTCCGGACGAAAGTCATAGCTGATGGTTGCTAGTTGGCGATCGCCCACTCGTGGTTTGTCAAAAAGGTGAAATTCCGTCTCGTAGACGATCTGGCTTGCCTTGGGCTTCAATGGGATGTAATCCGTCGGCTTAATCCTCTGGGCCTCGTCGATGGACAGGTTTATCTGTGCGGTTACCTCGTTGGCGAAGAGTAAATCCACGCGATCGGGCAGGTGGGTTGACACATAGACGGTAACTGCATGGAGCGGTGACCGGAAACAAAAAGTTCGATGCCATCGGCGAGGACTGCATCGATGCCGACAGATGAACGTGCGTCCACAAGTGGTAGTTGTCGAATCGCGAAGCCGTGTTGCATAACCCACGATAAGCGAGCGACGCTGTACAACGCCTTTACAGTTGCACGCTGAATCCAAAGCGCATGTAGTCTTACCGATAAATGGGCGGTTGAAAGGATGTTTGGCGATCCAAACGCTTCCGGTGACGACGGTTGGGATGGTCGCAATCCGTAGGGGCGGGGGCGTCGATATCAACGGAACAGAAACGCTGGACCGCGTAGTCATTTGGAAAGCACGCGGTCATGTGGAACAGAAACGCCGGTCGCTTGTGCTGGTGCTGCGGTCCTTGCTGCTTTTGAGCCAATGACCTTTTCTGGCGTCCGTCGCGATTGCAGTAGTTGCTCCACCATACGCGCAGTGTTATTAACTGCGACTTCAGCGCGGGCGGCTTCGACGTTTGCACGAGCGTTGGCTTCTTTAGCTTCATCTGCGGCCTTGGCCGCCCGAGCTTCCCACTTCAGCGCTTCTGCTTCCGCCGTAACCTTAGCGGAGCCTGCCGCGATTTGCTGGGTTGTCGCGGCGTTGATCTTTTCTTCCATTTCTTGCCTCATAGCAGCGAGCTGCCGTTTCACTTCTGCCGACATGTGATCAGCAGCTGGCACCACCTGGGAGTTATTCCCTGCTGAGGATGCTGACGAGGATGTTCGCGAGCTGGTATCTTGCGCATGCGCAGTGGGGTCATCTCGAGTCCCGGCAGCGGCTGCGCGCTGTCGTCTTCTGTGTGCGCAATAAAAGCAGGGACACGATTCCACATTATGGTTGCAGTGGTGGTGACCAGGGCTTGAATGGTTAACCTTAGGCGCTGTGCTCTGTGCTACCTGCAAAGACAGCAATACTAGGTTCGGGGCGAAAAGCAAACAGTACTACCTCAGTAACGTCACTTTCCTCTTCATCATCGTTTACTTCGAGTGGTGTTTGCATCGCTGCTATCACTTCCAGTTGGCGCGCCTAGCATGATATATGCATATATATATGATCATTTGCTGGTCGATGCGCGCCTGGATGTACCTACATACCACCAAACAAACAACAAATGCAGTCAACATAGACTTCAAATTTTTTTGCCTGAGACAGCAGATGATCTGAGTGAGTTTACGCAGATCATATGCTGGGGTTGCAATGATTAGAGTATTTGAGCCTTGTCATCTTGACATTGCCAACTTAATAAGCGCAAACAAGTCAAGAAGACCTCGTTGATAGTTTTTGGGATGACTGGCGGCTTCCGTCCGCCCGGAAAACGGTACTATGAATAAAAACATATGCAGTTGCGTGCTTACAAGACACGAGTCAACGACCTTGGATCCGTACGTGATTGTTGCGCAGTTGCCAATGTCCATAGCGCGCAAGGTGCGACCAGTCGGCAGGCCCATCTTTCTTCTTGGACGACCAAACATGAGGTTCTGTTCGCTGGCCGCATGCGCCACCAGCGCACCAGCGTACTTCGTATGCATGGATTCTTTGACCAATAGTTCATGATCCTTGGGGGAAAGCGTGTATAAATTTTCCCCTTGCGAGAAAGTAAACTCCCCAGGAACTCTTAATATACGTTCATACTGCTCAGGGTTAACGCGCTTATTGCTGAGACTATCAAAGTAGTACAGCTGCTGGCACTCCGGCCTGCTATCTCTATCATCCAGCCACACGCCTTCGTTCAGCGCTCTCCCCCCCACCGACCTGCGTAATACAACATAATATCATATAATATGGACTTTAGCTGCAAATTAAAGCTAGTAGTCGAGGGGCAGGGGGGGGGGGGGGGAGTTCGAAAAGGCAGGGAACAACATTTGCACCCTACCTCGTCGAACATCCTAGTAGCGACAGGGGGGGGGGGGGGGGGGGGGAGGGGAACTGCAGGTGGGGAAAGACCTGCGTTGATCGGCTCTATGTACACGAGCCAACCAATAATGCCGTCCTTCTTGTACAGTGGGGGGACCCGATACAGGCTCCATTTCCATCTGCGCTTTGTGACTTCGCGTTGGATGCGCCCCGAGGGGCTGAGCATACTGTCAGGTGCTCCAGCTGGAGTGCTCGTCTTAGCGGGCGCTGGAGTGCTCTTCTTAGCGGGCGCTGGAGTGCTCGTCTTAGCGGGCGCTGGAGTGCTCGTCTTAGCGGGCGCTGGAGTGCTCGTCTTATCGGGCGCTGGAGTGCTGGTCTTAGCGGGCGTGTGCTTCGACTCAGCGGGCGCTAGATTGCTGGTGTGCTTCGACTCAGCGGGCGCTAGATTTCTGGTGTGCTTCGTCTTAGCGGGCGCTGGATCGCTGGTGTGCTTCGTCTTAGCAGGCGCTGGACCGCGCGGGGTCTTTCCACCACAAGCGATCGCTGATTCTTTATCATCTTCCTCTGTCTCCTCTTCCTCGACCTCCTCTGTGTCCTCATCCTCCTCCTCGGGCTCGAGCTCGACAAGTTCAGGCAACTCGTCCTCCTCATACTCGGGCTCGGGCTCGCCAACTTCAGGCCTCTGGTCCTCGGGCTCGGGCTCGCCAAGTTCAGGCATCACGCCAGTTTCACCGTTGGGCTTGTACAAGTCAATGCGTGGCAGCTGGTCCGTTGCTACCTTCCGGTTCAAGTGGGGCGCCAACACTTTCTGCAGCCCGAGGGAGTCGCTTGCGGAGGCATCGGGTCGATCTACAAACCTCTCAACACCTCGGAAGATATCCTTTTCCACTACGAATCGAAGTGTCCATCCAGACTCGACCAGGGCGTTGCGAATGCCGACCAATATTGCTCGACCCCGCAAGACGTAGCCAAGCCACACTGGCGATACAAACGCAGGTGCAGCATTTTTCTTGCGCTTAAGGGAGCCCTTTTTCTTTTTCTCTTCACGATGTTTGTAGTCGGCAAACCTTCCTGGCCTAATGGTGAACATAGGTGTACACTGTCTATGTGTGTGTGTGGGGGGGGGGGGGGGGGAGGATAAGGGTGGGTGAGGTTGGGTAAGGGTGGGGGAGGAAGGATGACTCAGAGGGTGGGTGAGGGTAGGTGAGGATGGGTGAGTGGGATGAGGGTGGGCGAGGAAGGGTGAGGAAGGATGACTCAGAGGGTGGGTGATGGCAGGTGAGGATGGGTGAGTGGGTGACGCTGGGTGAGGAAGGATGACTCAGAGTATGAGTGAGGATGGGTGAGCGAGGGTGGGTGGGGCCGGGAGTTAGGAGTGAAAGGCAGGGGTGGTACTATTAGAATATTCAACATACCCGAGTACAATGACAGCTTCTGGGCTTGCGTCATCCACACCCGAAACCAATAGCGTTTTTCCCGACTGATGCATGCAAAAATTTCAATGTATATCATTGTGATTTCACAGTGATTAACAGGCACAAGATGGAGAAGAGAATCAAGGACGCAAGACAGAAGGAAAGAGAAAGTATAACATGCATGTACGTGTCATACCTTGATGACGAGCCCATTCCACACCTGGAGTTCGACCATGATAAACCAGGAACGCTGTTGCTGGGGACCGCGACTGTATTCTACCACCTTCCTGCAATACAAAATTAATGGTTGCGATTGAAGCGGAGCAAAGAAGCAAGTTAAATTGATTAATTACCCTTGCATAAACTTGCGGTTGTTAAAATATCCGTAGGCTTTAGTGGCCAAAATGCATGGAATTTGCTTGTCAAGTCGGTCCAAAGAATCACACACCTTCGCTCTGGCAGGGGTGGCAGCGTCCACTGGCTCTTCAGAGCGAACTCCTCTCTCTTCACGTTTGTGCCGGGCGATGTCGAGCCAAGTAGCATCCTCATCAGACACTTTAACCGCAGCAGTGGCAGGCGAAGCTCCACCAACTGTTAAACCCGAAGCACCTGCCACTCCTACGGTTGGTGCGACTGGTGCTTCGGGATCAAGTGTTAAAACAGGCGAAGCACCAACAGTCGAAGCCAATGGACCAGTCACACCAACCGTAGCAGTGACCGTCGAGGTCACAGGGGTAGCAGTGTCGTTGCGTTTAGTTGCGCAGTGCCAGCACCTGCGAAGCTGGCCGTGACCTTCCTCTCCAATCCCTTCAGAGCATTTATCAAACGGATGCACGTGCCGCGAACAGTTTACACACCGATGACTCGACGAAGAAGAAACGGTGTCTTCGCATGCAGGGCATTTCCCGTCAGCTGCAGGCGAAGCACCAACAGTCGAAGCCAAAGGACCAGTCACACCAACCGTAGCAGTGACCGTCGAGGTCACAGGGGTAGCAGTGTCGTTGCGTTTAGTTGCGCAGTGCCAGCACCTGCGAAGCTGGCCGTGACCTTCCTCTCCAATCCCTTCAGAGAATGTATCAAGCGGATGCACGTGCCGCGAGCAGTTTACACACCGATGACTCGACGAAGAAGAAATGGTGTCTTCGCATGCAGGGCATTTCCCGTCAGCTGCAGGCGAAGCACCAACAGTCGAAGCCAAAGGACCAGTCAAACCAACCGTAGCAGTGACCGTCGAGGTCACAGGGGTAGCAGTGTCGTTGCGTTTAGTTGCGCAGTGCCAGCACCTGCGAAGCTGGCCGTGACCTTCCTCTCCAATCCCTTCAGAGCATGCATCAAACGGATGCACGTGCCGCGAGCAGTTTACACACCGATGACTCGACGAAGAAGAAATGGTGTCTTCGCATGCAGGGCATTTCCCGTCAGCTGCAGGGGAAGCAGGAGCATGATCCACCTTAGCCGGGTATTTGTGGTCCAACGAGTCAGGAAGCTTTTGCATCTTATTAGATGATGATGAGGGGCTCGATGACGACGAGGGGCGTTTATTAGATGACGACGAGGGGCTCGATGACGACGAGGAGCTCGATGACGAAGAGGAGCTCGATGACGACGAGGAGCTCGATGACGACGAGGAGCTCGATGACGACGAGGGGCTCGATGACGACGATGGGCTCGATGACGACGAGGAGCTCGATGACGAAGAGGAGCTCGATGACGAAGAGGACCCGTAAGGTTTCGCGGCCAGGGGTGTCCCAGGCTGGATTCGAGCCTTCTTTGCCCGATCAATCAGCTGCGATACATTCTGCAGTAGTCTCTTGCCATGCGTCTTGCCCCCGGCCACGTGTCGAACCTTTTGTGCCCACTTATCCAGCTCCAACAACTCCAACCGGGAATCACGAGGATCAGCTGCAGGAGGTGTTGCGGCAGGGGGGTGTCTTAGGCTCGACTCGAACCTTCTTTGCCCAATCCTTCAGCTGCGACACGTGCCTCGGCGTGGGGGCATTTTGCTCCCTACGCAAAGGTGACGAGGGGGGGGGGGGGGTTAGAGGGGGAGGGGGGGTTAGAGGAAAAAGGTAGGGTAATTGTGTGTGAAGGTGTGCAGGGGATAACTGAGAGAGAGAGAGAGAGAGATGGGAGAGAGAAAGAGAGAGAGAGAGAGAGGTAGTAGTAGTAGTAGTAGTAGTAGTAGTAGTAGTAGTAGTATCAGTAGTTACTGTAGGGCAGGGCGGGGCATGGCATTGGCACAGTAGCGACTATTTATGCGTGTTAAATTTCACGTGATGAAATAAACCTTCCAGTAATTTCCCAATATTAGGGAAAAAGCTAGCGTCGTTGCAATTGTAGTCGTGGTCGGCGATGACGACTGCGTGGGGGCAGTTTGCTTCCTGCGCAACGATGTCCTTAAGTTTGAGTAGTTCCTCCAATGAAGAAGGTCACTCTGCACCTTCAAGACTGGAGGAAACAAATAACGGAGCTTCTAGTGTTTGGTGTTCTTGGGTAACTTGGCACGGGGGGGGGGGGGGGGGGGGGGGCAAGGAACGAGAGAAATAAAGGGGTGACCGGTCAGGCGTCGTTGCAATAATTGTCATCGTGGTCGGCGATGACGACGGCCACCTAGGCACAACAGAGGCCAAACACCACCGTTACTCTGCTTGCGCTGGGGGCAGGGGACGAGAGAAAATAAATGGGTGAACGGTCAGGCGTCGTTGCAATTGTCGTCGTGGACGGCGATGACGACGGCAACCTAGGCACAACAGAGTTCAACCACTACCACGGTTGGTCTGATTGCGCTGGGGGGTGGCAGGGGACGAGAGAAATAAAGGGGTGATCATGACCGGTCAGGAGTCGTCGTGGTCGGGGATGACGACTGCAACCTAGGCACAACAGAGGCCAACCACCACCACGGTTAGTCTGCTTGCGCTGGGGGGGGGGACGAGAGAAAATAAATGGGTGACCGGTCAGGCGTCGTTGCAATTATCGACACCGTCGTAGTCGTGGTCGGCGATGACGACGGCAGCGGCGACGGCAACCTAGGCACAACAGAGGCCCACCAACACCACGGTTGGTCTGCATGCGCTGGGTGCAGGGGCCAGGGAATCGCCTTTGCGTCTACATCTTGACGAATAAGCAAAGGATGTTTCACAGTCAAGATAGAGACGCAAATTAAAGGGGGCAACATCAATAATACTGTCTTGCAGGTGAAAACATTAGTGGTCTGCTTGCGGTGGGGAAGGGTGGCAAAAGTTTGAAGGGGTAACCGGTCAGGTGATGCCCGCGCCTTGGTCTCTTGCCCTTCGTCATCGGATGACGATATTCAATTATCGCCCGGCTTGAAGGCCGGTACCGGTGGATGTACATGTCTTTCACAAGCACACAAAATATAAATGAACACTAGAACGTGAATCTACTACTCCTAGTACTACTACTACGTCTACTACTACTACTACTACTACTACTACTACTACTACTACTACTACTACTACTACTACTACTACTACTGCTGCTGCAGATGACAGAAGTAACAGATGACAGAAGAGACAGTCGACAGAAGAGACAGATGACAGAAGTGACAGATGACAGATGTGACAGATGACAGATGTGACAGACTTGTACTGCTGCTTCTAATACTACTGCATTACTACTACTACCACTAGTACTACTACTACTACTACTACTACTACTACTACTACTACTACTACTACTACTAGTGCTGCTGCTGCTACTACTACTGCTGCTACTACTTATGCTGCTGCTTTTACTAATGCTACTACTACTACTACTACTACTACTACTACTACTACTACTACTACTACTACTACTAGTACTACTACCACCACGAATACTAAAACTCCTACTGCTACTAGTATTACCTACTACTACTACTACTACTACTACTACTACCAGTATTACTACTGCTGCTGCTACTACTACTACTATTACTACTACCAGTATTACTACTGCTGCTGCTGATACTACTACTGCTACTGCTACTACTACTACTACCGCTGCTGCTACTACTACCACCACTACTACTACTACTACTACTACTACTGATGCTGCTACCGCTACTACTGCTACTACTACTACTACTACTACTACTACTACTACTACTA
>WBZZ01001694.1:112500-117500 GCA_019918135.1 Paulinella micropora
AAAACAATATATTGCTGTGGTGGCACTTGGTACCGTAAAACTCACTGACATGAACACATTTTCACTACTTACCATGCAATACCGCCCGACCCAAGCTAATCTCCATCCCTGATGCTGTAAAACCTGAATATAGATAAAATTCAAAGAATATAAAAGAAAACACCAAATGCACTTTAAAATATTGCTGTGGTGGCACTTGGCACCACCAAACTAACATCACTTAGACCCATACACCCCCCGCCCAACCCAAGACAAATCTGCTGTCTCGACGCCACGCGACTGCAATTACTGCGACGAAATCATCAGAAACACAAAAAACACTAAATAAAAAATATTGTTGGTGTTTAGACTGGTGGCACCAAAAAAACTGGTGGCTTTTGCTGCGCAAGCTTGCAAAAACTTCATTTCACAGCATACCATACATTCCATGAGCTCTCTCCCCTCTCTCCTAGGTCTTATGTGTTTCAGCACCAAGACCTAGATTGTACATGAGATTGTGCATGGAATATGTGTGATTGTGCATAAGATGAGAAGAGTTAGATGTAAAATTGTGTGAGATGTGTATGGTTGTAAATTATTTCTCATCCGCCACTCACCACTACCACACCCAAGCGAAAAGACATAATGTAAATGGGTGGGTGGGTGGGATTCTTGTAATGCCTTAAAAACGAAACTAGAAGCACTTTTGTGCAAAACAAAAAATGCAAATCTGAGAGTGGTAAGGTTGTCTTACTAATCTTCAAATTTTCTCGCGGGAACAAACGTTCCCGCTCCTTTTATAGCGGGAACAAAAATAATCAAGTCTACTCAAGAGTCTCTCTCACGGCCCACTCTGCCTGATATGGAGCATTTAGGTATTTGTGAAATGACACTTTTGCTGCGCAAGCTTGCAAAAATTTCATTTCACAGCATACCATACATTCCACGAGCTCTCTCCCCTCTCTCCTAGGTCCCGAAAAGACATCTGGAAAAAAATTAGTAAATGCCACTTTACACTGGCAAAATGCAGTAAAATTGCATATAATCCCTCAAAGGTTGCCTTTTTGACCCAACTAAAAATAAAAGGCGACTGGAAAAAAATGAAGAAAGACTTCATCAGTCTGTTTATTGCTGATTAACGTTGTTTTGACCTGTGCGTTGGTATTATCCTTGATACACCCTTTCTGTTGATGATATGATCCCAAAATGTTAGTAATCAAGCTTTTTTTGCATATGTAATTCCCCGAACGAGAACGGCGACTACCAACGTTCAGAATTCTGACCCATTTACTATCGTTGTTGTGCTTGCATTCTGCGCGTTCACATAGTTTGTGGTTTGTTCTGTATGTGTATATCTGTTTGTGTATGCTTGCATCCTTGCTATCTTCGAGATTGTTTTTGTTGGTGAGTTTTTATGTTCTACTAGATGTGTCTGATATAAATGTTTTGTATGAATATTCCAGTAATTAGTGATGTAAGTGGTTATATTGCGTTTGAAATCGATGAGAGTATAGGTGGTATCGTTTTAGTTATGAAGGACGTGTTGTATCTGCATGGTAAGTTATCGACTTTAAATTTAGTGTATATAAGTTCTTAAATATTTTGGGTGATTATTGTGTCGTTTTTGTCTGGCGCTGTTCAGATATGTTTTTGGCGTGTTAGATCTCTTACTAGACTCTGAGACTGTCGTGTTTAACATGTCAGCATATCCTGGACTCAATTTCTGTATGATTGCTCTGTTCTCTGCATGAATTACGTCTGCATGTCTATATCACTATAAAATGTTGGAGGAAATATATTGTCATGTGGCCGATATTAATTGCTATTAAGCGATTTATTGGTGTAGTAATGTCATTACGTGACATGAATTTAACGCCATATATCTTAGTCAAATGTGTCTTTCTCCTGGACTAACATAACAAATTTGTATCTGAATTTTTTACATTAAATTGTATTCCAGTACAGTATGGAAATCGATTTCATAAACGGACTTCCAGCACTTAACTTGTGAACCATAGCAGATACTATCGTCAAACAGTTGTGTAGGCTGTAAAAGAATGTATTTAATTTGAGAACAAGGAAGTACCTAGGTAATTTTAACTCCTGCCTGCAGAACGCTCGTAATGGACAATTTGTTTTCTAAACTGACGTCGCGCACGTATTTGAACACACATGTACTTTTGTCCGACCACAATCCTTGCCTCCTGATTGGGTATATTTTCATCCCCAACCTTGCCGCTTCGGTGGATGAATCAATTCTATTGGAATGTGACGCATATCTAACTGGATCTAATCTTATGCGTGCCACTTGCTCTTTCAGAATGCTGGATGGTGTTTTGCTGCTTAAATGCTCCAGACTGTTTCACTCGATTTTGAAGAAAAGAGGCGAACTATCTGTGAATGAACCTCGAAATAATTTTTTCATGGACTGCAAGTATGCCCGAACCCATTTGACAGCGCAGAATATTTCTGTGCCTTGTCCGACGTACACCAGCTTCTCACCCTTGTCGTTCTTGAGCCGGAGTACCATGTATTCGCATGGGATGTTGTTTATTGCAGTCGTGTGGAACCATATATCCTCCACCTTAAGTGCAGTGATATCGCCCACTCTTGTCATAGAGATCCATTGGAACAAGATCATGGTGCTGTTTCTGCTATCTCTCCAATCTTTGAGGGGTAGTTGGAGTATCTTGAGTAGGTCGTCCGTCAACAGTGGATATTTGCATTCCTTGCCCGGCGGGGCTTCTGCCATTGCTCTTTCCTTTGCAATTTGCACCAATGGGGTACCGGTGGGGTCACAATAAGGAAGTAGTACATACTGCGTCTTAATAGCGGCGAAGTGCCCTTTGATTGTACTCTCAGCGTATCCACTTTCACACATGTATCTCAAGTAGTGAGCGACCGTCTCCGCTGTGGCAGGGAAATGGATTCGGTTGTGTGCAATGCACCAACTGACAAATTGCTTGCGTGATGCTGCGTATGCATCCATTGTTGACTGTCTTTTCTTGCCTTGGCTGGCCCATATTGCTATGTCAGCGTCATTAAGTACGACGTGGCCTATAATAATACAAAAAGATGTAATGAGCAAAATCAAACAGAACTGCAAGCATGTGCCACTGAGGTCTATGTATATGGAGCGGATGTGTGTGCCATGTTGGTGCTAGCGTGTACGCTGCGGGTGGTAATGAGAATGAATCTTGCGCGTGTTCTATCACTTGTGGCCACCAAGGTCGTCCCCGCCATTGGGGTATCACAAACGCAATTCGCTTGCGGTAGGTAGGTAGGTAGGTAGGTAGGTAGATAAATAGATAGGTAGGTAGATAGATAGATAGATAAAGGATTGACTGTCCTATTTGCCCAAAGTTCGGTGCCCACACGTCTTTGGTCGTCATTTGCCATCGGCGGGTGATTGTTTTTATAATGTCTGGGTGAACAGTCAAGTTAGTCAAGCCGGCAGTGAGTGCCTTTGAGTTTGCATCTGCCCTTGTGTTGAGCGATCGCTCCACCCATCCCTTGAGTTTGTTTTTGATGTTGAGCTGGTGCGTGTACACATCGTCAATGTTTTTGCACAGTTGCGTGAGGTGTGCGCATTTTGTTGAGCCGCCTTTCTGTAAGTCTATCACAGAGTTAGCTGAGTCAAAGACAGTGAGCACTGTGTTGCGGTTGCTCAAGATGTGCTTAAAGTGTAGCGGAACCACTGTGGCCGCCCAGAGCTCTCTGTGAGTAGAAGAGGTGCAGATGAATTCGGTGGGCAATGGTATGGTCACGTCCATGTTTAATACATGGCCGCCCACTGCAAATTCCCCCGCGTCGAGCCTCAACTCGATGTACGTCCGTGCCTGGAAAATAGCTCGTTTGCACGTTTCGCAAAGTGTGAAGCCAGTATTGGAGTTCTTCACTGAGCTCCGACCCTGGTGGGGTGCAAACGGTTTCCCGTTCAATCCTCTTGCATTGTGTGACTGTCGCCAGCGTGACTCGCGTGAATAGCATTGCGTTCTGCAAAGCTAACTTTAACGCGATGATCGAAGCAGCTGTTGAGTGTAGCTGTTTGACCGATGCCCCATGAGCCGAGTGAACGTCGCTGAGTAGCTGGAGTGTTGAACGCAGTAGCTTCAACCTTTTTTCCTCCGGTACCCCGATCCAGCCTTCTTTGCTGTTAATGATGTAGCCCAAGTACTGTACTTCATCTGCTGGCTCCCAACACGTCTTCTCTGAGAGGGGGAGGCCCAGGAGGCTGAAGAGTGCTTTCACGAACAAAAGAACGCAGGTATGCCATCGTGTGTCCGGGCAAGTTTGATTGCGAACAAGAAATCGTCGGCGTATTGCATACATGGTATGTTCAGGGCTCGGATCAGTCGCACCACTGCGCGCATTGTCTTTCCAAACCAAAACGTGCAGTGCAGAAGCAGTAGAGCAATGTAGTGTTTTGATAAGTCTTGCCGTTGTGTCGGAATGCTGAGTAAGGTCTGCTTTGTCGTGATGGAGGAATCGAGTAGAATGTCAGTTTGAGGTCCACCACAAATAGCTTCGTGCCCGCGTCGCCATCCAATACCAGTTGTAGGTCCTTTTCTAATGTCTCCATGGTGAAGGGAGCCTTTGCTTGAAACGAGTTACTAAAGCGCTTGTCGGTGCAGAGCTTCGTTTTCTTAATTCTTGCTGGATCCGCGAGCACTTGTAGTGGTTCAATCATGATGCATTCATCTTCTCTTACTTCCACTGCGTCTCCGCGTTTGATCATATCGTTGATCTGTTCACTAACGAAATCTATATGCTCGAAATAGGAAGGATGGTTGGTGAAGTCTGTAGCTGGCGGTGTGTGTTCGAATGTCAGCTCAACCCCGTATGCTAGCCACGATAGGACTACGGGGTCTGTCCCAATCGCTTTCCAATATCCTAACTTTGCTTTGATAGCATGTGCAGGGTCAGTGGAATCAGCCCACGGGTTGCTGCGGTTGAGTGTTTCCCCCATTGTCATTAGCCGGTCGCGTGCTTCCTCCAAGGTGCAAGATGCGTAAATTTGA
>WBZZ01001694.1:125000-140000 GCA_019918135.1 Paulinella micropora
CAGCTCGTCCGGTCTTATGACCTGGGGGTGAACATACACCTCAAGTGCCTCATGCACGATGGCCATCTTCCGTTTTTATTTATATACTTTTGAGCCGGTTGAAAACGATAATATTACGATTCATAACCGGTACTACTTTTTTAAGCCGTATAATATTATCGTTAGGGGTGACACTGGGAAATGCCTCTCTTTTCCCTTTTTGTTGCTTGGCTCTGACAGTCTCCTACATTTTCCGCCATACTGGTTTCCTCTCTTTGTGGAGGAGGAAGGTTAGGTTATTTTCAGAGTGCTGTGGAATCGGAAGGATAAATACCCCGGCTTACATTAAATAATATCTTTTGATTAGAACCGACAAAAGTTCAATGAAGTGTTGTAATGCCCCCAACGATAGCTCAATAAAAACTTCCGTCGGTAATACAACCAAACACAGTCCTGAAGAATGAGAATGATGTCTCGTTGTATTAGCTCAGTGAAGCCGAAAAGGAAAACGGCAACAGACCAGGAATAAAATGGCATCAGGTCCAATCCGGACAAATAACTTGATACTAAAAAAACAGGCTGGTGCACCTGTCACCAGGAAAAGGGTACTTTTTACCGGCTATCCGGTGGGTGATGCCTACAGTACCCCCTCCCGATTTTATGACGGAAATGGCCGATTTTCGTCATACAATTTCTGATTTCTTTCTGCGCTATGGAGTCATGCCACACAGCGCATCGACCCACGGATAGACGCTAAAATACGATAGATATATCCTCATACGGCACGTCAAAGCGGATTCTCTAGCCGTTCTTGTGAATTTTGAACTCCTCCCCTCAACTTCTTCTTCTTCTTCTTCTTCTTTTTTTTTTTTTTTTTTTTTTTTTTCTCGGCAGTATGTCAAGAACAAATGTATTACCATTAAAAAATACAAGCAACGTGGTGCCGTATTCCCCCTTTGATCTTCTTCTTCTTCTTCTTATCATTATTATTATTATTATTATTATTATTATTATTATTATTATTATTATTATTATTATTATTATTATTATTATTATCATTATTATTATTATTATTATTATCATTTTGGACACCGTGATAGCCCAGTGGTCAAGTTCTACCATCTGGGCCCTGTCGCCAGTTCGATTCCCGTCGGTGCCACCAGTATTTTCATTGAACATACCGGTCTATTTCTGGACCAGTATTTTCATTGAACATACCGGCCCGTCTGGAAGTGTTGGAACTGCCCTTGCGGGGGTGTCATTAGAGCTTATCGTCAATTCTTCGTACTCCCATCACGGGTGAGACGATGGAGGCGCATGTGCAGAAATGCATCAGCCATTGACAGAGAAGCACTATTATTATTATTATTATTATTATTATTATTATTATTATTATTATTATTATTACTATTATTATTATTATTATTATTATTATTATTATTATTATTATTATTATTATTATTATTATTATTATTATTATTATTATTATTATTATTATTATTATTATTATTATTATTATTATTATTATTATTATTATTATTATTATTATTATTATTATTATTATTATTATTATTATTATTATTATTATTATTATTATTATTATTATTATTATTATTATTATTATTATTATTATTATTATTATTATTATTATTATTATTATTATTATTATTATTATTATTATTATTATTATTATTATTATTATTATTATTATTATTATTATTATTATTATTATTATTATTATTATTATTATTATTGGCCCTGTCGCCAGTTCGATTCCAGTCGGTGCCACCAGTATTTTCATTGAACATACCGGTCCGTCTGGAAGTGTTGGAACTGCCCTTGCGGGGGTGTCATTAGAGCCTATCGTCAATTCTTCGTACTCCCCTCACGGGTGAGACGATGGAGGCGCATGTGCAGAAATGCATCAGCCATTGACAGAGAAGCACTATTATTATTATTATTATTATTATTATTATTATTATTATTATTATTATTATTATTATTATTATTGTTATTATTATTATTATTATTATTATTATTATTATTATTATTATTATTATTATTATTATTATTATTATTATTATTATTATTATTATTATTATTATTATTATTATTATTATTATTATTATTATTATTATTATTATTATTATTATTATTATTATTATTATTATTCTCCATACGAAGATCCGACGGTAAATACATGGTCTTTTCAATGACATTCCCTTGTCTAAAGCGGATATCCTATAATATAGTACTAGGGAGCCAGTCCTAGTAACTATATCCGAAGTCGTGGTGTAAGTACCCAACCCTGCGATATACCGACACAAGTAGAGATTGACCGTGCACAGGACGACAGTATATAATGTATCGTAAAAAATAATTTAATAGAAGTTCAGAGAACATTTCATGTTTTCGAGAACATCATCCAGGACTTGGAAGAGGGTCATACCCGGGAACACCATCGTACACTAGCGATCACCGTCTACGGTGTAGTATCAGTGTCGATCGACCTTCGCACTCGTATGTTGCGATCGAATGCCAAGTTATATCACTGAGTCATTTTAATATTCATAATAATAACTGATGATGCATGATCAAATCATGATACGCCATGGGCAATCAATCAGTTTATTTGAGACGCATAAAGAAAAATAGTGTCTTTGTTACTGCCTTCGTCTTCTGGCGCGGATTTCTTTGCCTGGTGGTGGGCCACCAACAAAAATAAATCGAACTTTGACTGTTCGAGAATGTCCCAGATCTTGTTAGGGATTCCGCTCAACGATAAGTCAAAAGGGACGTCAAGCACTCCTCTTGGCAGTGTCTGAATAGTCCACGCAGTGTAATTCTTGTCTCTGGGAGTAATTGTATCATCCCATGTCTCGAGACTTTTTGCATCTTTATATACTGGCAGATGATGTCTTGCCTTTGGATCCTCGACCGGCCGCGGGTCCATACTTCTCCAGAACTGGAGTATCGGTTGTACTATCTTTGCGGCTGATGATATTTTGAGTGTCCGTGTGACACGTGTTTTTACGACCCGCATTAAGTATAAGTCTGAGAGAGTGTCATCAGCAACATGTTGTTCTGCTGGTCTCATCAGATAAAAAGCGTCTTGCACCCATGCGATGGCTGCTATTGCGTCACCTTCCTTCCATCGCTCATGGACGATCTCGACGTTGCCCGCATTTGGGTCAGTGTCAATCTCCTCATCCTCCTGGTGGACATCATTTGATCTCATCGACCTCATCGCCTTCCTCGGTTGGTCGTTGATAAGATCATTTCGCGCTCTCCTTAGCTGCGCCTCTGTGATCTTCTCCTTCTTTCCGCTGTGCTCACGTGGAGACTTAGACTGAGTCCCCACCGCGCTTATGCGATCAGTCTTCTCCTTACTGTCAACTTCACTCCTATCCTTCTCAGCTATCCGTGCCCGATAAGCATCTTCTTGATCTATGCCAGCCTCCTTGTGGATGGGCGGCACCTCTTTGAAATCGTCTTTCATCCGTTTTAACGCCTCCTCAACGGATTCATCTTCCAGTAAGAAGGGATCATACTTAATCAGCCTTCGTACATTCACAATTTGCACCTTCCCTCTACCCCTGATCTTGTAGTTCAGAGGTCCCGTCTGTTCCATGATTTGATAAGGTCCTTTCCAATGAGTGAACAGCTTAGAGCTGACTCCCTTCGGGACCTGAGGGTGGTACAATAGTACAATATCCCCGACCTGGAATTTGATCTGATCCAAGTGCGCTTGTCGCACCCCTTCAGCATCCTTCTTTCGGCGCTCCGCCTCTCTATGCGCCCTGACTATTTGCTCCGCCTCCATCTTCACTCTAAGTCTCATCCCAAACAACTCGTCCGCATCCGCCCAAGTGTCTTTTGGGTGAAGGAGCGAGGTCGGGATATCAGGCTCACGCCCATATACTAGCTGATATGGCGAGATTGAGCTCTTCGAGCCTCCTAACGCCGTAGAGGGTGGACAGTTCATTGCAAACGCAAATGATGGTACTGCCTCGACCATGCTCTTTGATTCTCCTTCGTCGTGCAATACATCTTTAGCGAGGCTTTGAGGGGTCTGTGTACCCGCTCGATTTTTCCATTTGCTCGCGGGTTATAGGCAGTAACATATCGCCATTTCATCCCGTAATACTTAGATAGTTTGTCGATGACCTCGTTATTAAAGTCCGAGCCTCGATATATCTTTCTTGGTACTCCGATCTGTGAGATGATCCTATCGATCATCGCTTCGGCCGTCCTCTTGCCGGTAACGTCTTTGACAGGGATGATCCACACATAATTGGTGGCTCTGTCAATAGCCGTAAGGAGGTATTTGTAACCTTCCTTCGATTCCGGGAAAGGTCCCACATGATCAATGTGTATAAACTCAAACATCCCCGCATGAAGAGGAAATTCGCCGATCAGGCCAAAATTTTCCTTCAGCGGTGTTTTGTTTATCTGGCACGGGATGCATGCATCCACCGCCTGATCTATCTCCTCCTTCATCTTCTTCCACCAGAATCGCCTCGCTACGAACATGTGAGTTCGTTGTCGACCCGGAATCCGATGCGCCAAAAGTGGGCAATTGTGGGCTGCGACAAATATAAATCGTCTCAGACTCTCCGGTACCCAAAGAGTCCATTTGTTCGGCTGTGACGCATAGCGACCGTGAAGGCAATTGTACCACAGTAGACCATCTCTCCATCCCATCTCCTTCATCTGATCTTTGATCAGTTTCGTCATCTTTAGCTCATCCGGGTTCTGATACAACTGTACGAGTTCCTTAAACTCCGGATCTTGAGCCTGTTGTTGCCTCCATGCGGTAGGCGAGGCTACATGGATAGTACTATCTTCTAGCCTTACCCCGATCCTCTCCGGGTCATCGTCTAGGTCACTTCTCCGCTCTTGAGGAGGCTCCGCATACACTTCCTGCGTCTCCTCTTCTTCTTTCATGTTCGCCTTCGCATTCTCATATACCTCATAGGACCACTCAGCGTCCTCCTGGGTATGTAGCTCACAACATATCCCGTGATCCGGGCCTTGTGGACTGTACCGTAGACCTGTGCGGTCACATCGGACTCCACTCGCCATCCCCGTCGTCTCAATGTGGCTGATCTCATACACCTTGTCAGTGGACAAGTCTTCCATCTCCACCGTGGACACCAACGCCGATACTTCTGAGTTAAACTGTAGCCTAGAGAGGCTATCAGCGACCACATTTCGCTTCCCCGGTAGATGGACCATTTTAAAATCGAAGCAAGACAGGAACGCTTGCCACCGCGCTAGCCGTCCCGTCTGTTCATGATTCATCAACCATAACAGGTTATGATGATCAGTTGTAACAATAAATTGAGGTCCTCCCCACAAATACTCTCGGAGCCTCTTGAGGGCCCATACCACCGCCAACGCCTCTCTTTGCCTTGTGCAATAGTTTCTCTCCGCCGCACACAACTTTCTACTAATAAAAATGATTGGGCGTAATTTCTTCTCTCATCTTCCTGCTGTAATACAGCCCCAATCGCAAACTTAGATGCATCTGTATCGACTACGAATTGTTTCATGAAGTCGGGCATCGTTAACACCAGTCCTCCATCCTTCGGGTCTTTGTAAATAAGATCTTTGAGCGTATGAAACGCTTGCAAAGCCTCTTCATGCCATTCTTAAAGTCTCCAAAATCAACCATTCTTTCCAACTTAGCCCGTGTTGCGCCCCAATCGGGTATGAACTGGCTATAGTATTGCGCCATCGCAAGGAATGAGTGCAATTCAGTGCGGTTCTTCGATATCGGTCGATTCATAATCTCCTCCCTCTTCTCCTTAGATATCGAGACTCGGTTATGAGAGATCTCGTACCCTAAATATGTCACACTCGTCTTGGCAAGTTGATACTTCTCAGATTGCACTTCAGGCCAAAAGCTCCGATGCGCCTGAATATATCGGACAGATGATCGATATGCTCCTCCATTGTGTTGGAGTATACGATAATGTCATCGATATAGCAAAATGCATATATTCCCGCTTTCTGTCCCCTTCTTCTCATAAAACCTCCGTCTGTCAATCATCGTACTGACTGCTTAGCATCTTTTGCATCGCCTTCTGAAAGAGTCCTGGGGCTTGCTTGAGGCCCATCGGAAGCACTTTCCATTGGTATATCTCCATACCCACCACAAACGCCGTCAGCCATCTGACTTTTCCTCCAGTGGTATATGCCAGAAGCCATTCTTAAGGTCAATGACCGAATAGAATTTTGCATTCCGCAGTACTCTCCTTCCTTCTTCTAATGTCGGGAGAGGATTTCTCTCTTCCTCCAGCATCTTGTTGACACGAGCATAGTTAACTGTCAGGCGCCATTCTTCTCCTGGCTTCGGCACTATTCTCGGCTGTGAGACTATTGGAGAATCATTGTTGATCTCTCAATAAAGTCCTCATTGAGCAGCTGTCTTGCTAGCTCCTCCGCTATCTTCGCCTCATGTATACTCAAGTTCGCCCTTCGTGGTGCCGGTGACGGCTCCGCACCCGGTATTTTGTAAATAACCGCTGTGAAGTACTCAGGCTTGACACCACATGCATATGGAGGGTCAAAAATTTCTTTGTTCGCCTCCAATTTGGCTTTTAAAAGCTCCTTCTCTCTCTACGTCTACTTCTTCTAAGATTTTCCGCGCCGTCTCTTGGAAATCTTCATCAGACATCTTCTTAGTCTGCTTGAGGGGTTCTCTGTCCTCCTCCAAGCCTAAGTCTTCTTCCGCGACATCATCTAGGCCAGTCTTTTCATACGTGACCGTGTCCGGCTCATCATCTTTGCCGAGCTCCACCAGCATGTCAATAAGTCTCGCGTATTGCCAAGGAGCCTTACGGGTGTAGAAGCCATCAAAGCATGTGAATGCTTGCGGTTTCAATTTCAACTTGTCGAGGTCTCTGAGCTTCCGCTTGTATGCACTGCTCTGCTCACGAGTTCCCAAGCGACAAGCCACCACTAGCTGTTGCTTGCGAGAGGGTAGAGGTATAGGATGATCAATAAGCCGGTCCCTTATTTCCTGCGCACATATCGCCTTCTCATTATACGGCAGGATAATAGTATACGGGACGCTATTACATATACGAAGGTTCCTTTTCATGTGGCGGGCCACTTGCAAAGTGGCGTGCCACTTGGCGGGGCCACTTGCAAAGTGGCGGGCCACTTGGCGAGGTCACTTGCAAAGTGGCGGGCCACTTGCAAGCGTTTGGCAAGTGGCGGGCCACTTGGCAGGGCCAAGTGTTTATTTTCATCGATACTAATTTGTTAAAGTGAGGCCGGCGCGAAATTGAATACTACTGCTTCGGCTTGCGAAGGCGCGGCGTAATACTAAAGTATCCGGAAGAAGTTCAACTTGTCAGAAGGTATTAATAATATTAAACTTTCAAAGTATTAATAAGATGAGTCAAGAGAGTTTAGAACTTTCGGTGGCACAAACGAAGAAAAAAAATATATAGTATAACAACAGTCTGCAGATTGAAAAGATCCAACCTCCCCCCCCCCCCCCCCAAAAAAAATGTTAAAGAAAGAGAGAGAGAGAGAGAGCGCACTTAATATGATACTTGCAAAGAAAGATTGGTCAAGAGAGTTTAGAAAGAAGAAAGAAAGAAATGTAAAATATTACAACAGACGGATTCAACCCCCCCCCCCCCCAAAAAAAAAAATCTAAGAAGACAGAGAGAGAGAGAGAGCTCTAGAAAGAAAGAAAAAAGAAATAAAATTGCACCCAATTTTATTATACAATTATCAAGAAGGGAAAGAAAAAGGAAAGAAAAAAAGAAAGAGAGAGGCACGTGAAAGAGAGATAAAGCGAGATGCGAAACAGTCAGAGGAAACATGAAAGCAAAGAAAGGAACGAGAGAGACCAAGGAACTACGAAATAATCATAACCATAACCATAACCATAACCATAACCATAACCATAACCATAGCCATAACATAACATAACATGACATAACATAACATAACATGACATGACATAACATGACATAATATAACATGACATAACATAACATAACATAACATAACATGACATGACATGACATAACATAACATAACATGACATAACATGACATAACATGACATAACATGACATAACATGACATAACATGACATAACATGACATAACATGACATAACATGACATAAACATAAACATAAACATTAACATTAACATGAACATAAATATAAACGTAAACATAAACATAAATGTAAACATAAACATAAACATGACATGCCATAACATGTCATAACATAAGTACTAACATGACATGCCATAACATGTCATAACATGACATGTCATAACATAACATAACATGACATGTCATAACATAATATAACATAACATAACATAACATGACATGACATGACATGACATAACATAACATAACATAAACATAAACATAAACATAAGCATAAACGTAAGCATAAACATAAATATAAACAGAAACATAACCATAACCATAAACATAAACATAAACATAACATAAACATAAACATAAACATAACCATAAACATAACCATAAACATAACCATAAACATAACCATAAACATAACCATAACCATAAGCATACACATAAGCATAAGCATACACATAAGCATACACATAACCATAAGCATAGCCATAACAATAACCATAACCATAACCATAACATAACATAACATGACATGACATAACATGACATAATATAACATGACATAACATAACTTAACATAACATAACATAACATAACATGACATAACATGACATAACATAACATAACATAACATAACATAACATAACATGACATAACATGACATGACATAACATGACATAACATGACATGACATAACATGACATAACATGACATAACATGACATAACATGACATAAACATAAACATAAACATAAACATAAACATAATAAATATGAACATAAACATAAACATGACATGCCATAACATGTCAAAACATGACATGCCATAACATGTCATAACATGACATGTCATAACATAACATAACATGACATGTTATAACATAACATAACATAACATAACATAACATGACATAACATAACATAACATAAACATAAACGTAAACATAAACATAAACATAAACAAACATAAGCACAAACATAAACATAAGCATAAACATAAACATAAACATAAACACACCATAACCATAAACATAAACATAAACATAACATAACCATAAACATAAACATAAACATAAACATAACCATAAACATAAACATAAACATAACCATGAGCATAAACATAACTATAACCATAAGCATAAACATAACCATAAGCATAACATAACCATAACCATAACCATAACCATAACCATAACCATAACATAACATGCATAACATAACATAACATGACATGACATAACATGACATAATATAACATGACATAACATAACATAACATAACATAACATGACATAACATGACATAGCATAACATGACATAACATGACATAACATGACATAACATGACATAACATGACATAACATGACTAACATGACATGACATGACATGACATGACATAAACATAAACATAAACATAAACATAAACATAAATATAAATATAAACATCATTTGAAACATGACATGCCATAACATGTCATAACATGACATGCCATAACATGTCATAACATGACATGTCATAACATAACATGACATGTCATAACATAACATAACATAACATAACATGACATGACATGACATGACATGACATAACATAACATAACATAACATAACATAAACATAAACATAAACAGAAACAGAAACACACCATAAACATAAACATAGACATAAACATAACATAACCATAAACATAAACATAAACATAAACATAAACATAAACATAACCATAAACATAACCATAAACATAACCATAAACATAAGCATACACATAACCATAAGCATAACATAACCATAACCATAACCATAACCATAACATAATATAACATGACATGACATAACATGAAATAATATAACATGACATAACATAACACAACATAACATGACATAACATGACATAACATGACATAACATAACATGACATAACATGACATAACATGACATAACATGACATAACATGACATAACATGACATAACATGACATAACATGACGTAACATGACATGACATGACATGACATAAACATAAACATAAACATAAACATAAACATAAATATAAATATAAATATAAACATGACATGCCATAAAGTGTCATAACATGACATGCCATAACATGTCATAACATGACATGTCATAACATAACATAACATGACATGTCATAACATAACATAACATACATAACATGACATGACATGACATGACATGACATGACATGACATAACATAACATAACATAAACATACAAACATAAGCATAAACGTAAGCATAAACATAAACATAAGCATAAGCATAAACATAAACAGAAACACACCATAACCATAAACATAAACATAACCATAACCATAAACATAAACATAAACATAACCATAAACATAAACATAAACATAACCATAAACATAACCATAAACATAACCATAAACATAACCATAACCATAAGCATACACATAACCGTAAGCATAACATAACCATAACCATAACCATACCCATAACCATAGCCATAACATAACATAACATGACATGACATAACATAACATAACATAACATAACATAACATAACATGACATAACATGACATAACATTTCATGACATAACATGACATAACATGACATAACATGACATAACATGACATAACATGACATAACATGACATAACATGACATGACATGACATGACATAAACATAAACATAAACATAAACATAAACATAAACATAAACATGACATGCCGTAACCTGTTATAACATGACATGTCATAACATAACATAACATGACATGTCATAACATAACATAACACAACATAACCTAACATAACATAACATAATATAACATGACATGCCATAACATGTCATAACATGACATGTCATAACATAACATAACATGACATGTCATAACATAACATAACATGACATGACATGACATAACATAACATAACATAAACATAAACATAAACATAAACATAAACATAAACATAAACATAAACAGAAACACACCATAACCATAAACATAAACATAAACATAAACATAACCATAAACATAAACATAAACATAAACATAAACATAAACATAAACATAAACATAAGCATAAACATAAACATAAGCATAAACAACCATAAGCATAACATAACCATAACCATAACCATAACCATAGCCATAACCATAGCCATAACATGACATAACATAACATAACATGACATGACATAACATGACATAATATAACATGACATAACATAACATAACATAACATGACATAACATGACATAGCATAACATAGCATAACATGACATAACATGACATAACATGACATTACATGACATAACATGACATAACATGACGTTACATGACATGACATGACATGATATAAACATGATATAAATATAAACATAAACATAAACATAAACATAAACATAAATATAAACATAAACATAAACATGACATGCCATAACATGTCATAACATGACATGCCATAACATGTCATAACATGACGTCATAACATAACATGACATGTCATAACATAACATAACATAACATAACATAACTTGACATAACTTGACATTACATATCATAACATAATATAACTTAACAAGACATAACATAACATAAACATAAACATAAACATAAACATAAACATAAACATAAACACACCATAACCATAACCATAAACATAAACATAAACATAACCATAACCATAACATAAACATAAACACAACCATAACCATAACCATAAACATAACCATAAACATAACCATAAACATAACCATAAACATAAGCATACACATAACCATGGGCATAACATAACCATAACCATAACCATAACTATAGCCATAACATAACATAACATAACATAACATAACATGACATAACATGACATAATATAACATAATATAACATAACATAACGTAACATGACATAACATGACATCACATGACATAACATGACATGACATAACATGACATAACATGACATAACATGACATAACATGACATAACATGACATGACATGACATAACATGACATGACATGACATGACATAAACATAAACATAAACATAAACATAAACATAAACATGAACATAAACATAAACATAAACATAAACATGACATGCCATAACCTGTCAAAACATGACATGCCATAACATGTCAAAACATGACATGTCATAACATAACATGACATGTCATAACATAACATAACATAACATGACATGACATGACATGACATAACATAACATAACATAACATAAACATTAACATAAACATAAACATAAACATAAACATAAACATAAACATAAACATAAACAGAAACATAACCATAACCATAAACATAAACATACCATAACCATAACCATAACATAAACATAAACATAACCATAACATAAACATAAACATAACCATAAACATAACCATAAACATAACCATAAACATAACCATAACCATAAAGCATACACATAACCATAACCATAACCATAACCATAACCATAACCATAACCATAACATAACATAACATGACATGACATAACATAACATGACATGACATAACATGACATGACATGACATGACATAACATAACATAACATAACATAACATGACATAACATGACATAACATAACATGACATAACATGACATAACATGACATAACATGACATAACATGACATGACATGACATGACATGACATGACATGACATAAACATAAACATAAACATAAACATAAACATAAACATGACATGCCATAACATGTCATAACATGACATGCCATAACATGTCATAACATGAAATGTCATAACATAACATAACATGGCATGTCATAACATAACATAACATAACATAACATGACATGACATGACATAACATAAACATAAACATAAACATAAACATAAACATAAACATAAGCATAAACGTAAGTATAAACGTAAGCATAAACAGAAACACACCATAACCATGAACATAAACATAAACATAACCATAACCATAAATATAAACATAAATATAAACATAACCATAAACATAACCATAAACATAACCATAAACATAACCATAAACATAAACATAGCCATAAGCATACACATAACCATAAGCATAAGCATAAGCATAAGCATAACCATAACCATAACCATAACCATAACATAACATAACATGACATGACATAACATGAAATAATATAACATGACATAACACAACATAACATGACATAACATGACATAACATGACATAACATAACATGACATAACATGACATGACATAACATGACATAACATGACATAACATGACATAACATGACATAACATGACATAACATGACATAACATGACATAACATGACATAACATGACATGACATGACATGACATAAACATAAACATAAACATAAACATAAACATAAACATAAACATAAACATAAACATAAACATGACATGCCATAACATGTCATAACATGACATGTCATAACATAACATAACATGACATGTCATAACATAACATAACATGTCATAACATAACATAACATAACATAATATAGCTTAACATGACATGACATGACATGACATAACATAACAGAACATAACATAACATAACATAACATAAAATAAACATAAATATAAACATAAACATAAACATAAACATAAACACAAACATAAACATAAGCATAAACATAAACATAAACATAAACACACCATAACCATGAACATAAACATAACCATAACCATAAACATAAACATAAACATAAACATAACCATAAACATAACCATAAACATAACCATAAACATAACCATAACCATAAGCATACACATAACCGTAAGCATAACATAACCATAACCATAACCATAACCATAACATAACATGATATAACATAACATAACATGACATGACATAACATGACATAACATGACATAACATAACATGACATAACATAACATAACATAACATAACATGACATAACATGACATAACATAACATGACATAACATGACATAACATGACATAACATGACATAACATGACATAACATGACATAACATGACATAACATGACATGACATAACATAAACATAAACATAAACATAAATATAAACATAAACATAAACATGACATGCCATAACATGTCAAAACATGACATGCCATAACATGTTCTATGCCGTCACTTCCTTTATTCTACCGATTGGTGTGGAGACTTTCCTTATGGAATGGAGGACTGGATGCACATGGCATTTTGGCTCAGCAATTGGCAGGAGATACATACATTATTATCATTATTATTATTATTATTATTATTATTATTATTATTATTATTATTATTATTATTATTATTATTATTATGGACACCGTGATAGCCCAGTGGTCAAGTTCTACCATCTGGGCCCTGTCGCCAGTTCGATTCCAGTCGGTGCCACCAGTATTTTCATTGAACATACCGGTCCGTCTGGAAGTGTTGGAACTGCCCTTGCGGGGGTGTCATTAGAGCTTATCGTCAATTCTTCGTACTCCCCTCACGGGTGAGACGATGGAGGCGCATGTGCAGAAATGCATCAGCCATTGACAGAGAAGCACTATTATTATTATTATTATTATTATTATTATCATTTTGGACACCGTGATAGCCCAGTGGTCAAGTTCTACCATCTGGGCCCTGTCGCCAGTTCGATTCCCGTCGACCAGTATTTTCATTGAACATACCGATCCGTCTGGACCAGTATTTTCATTGAACATACCGGCCCGTCTGGAAGTGTTGGAACTGCCCTTGCGGGGGTGTCATTAGAGCTTATCGTCAATTCTTCGTACTCCCCTCACGGGTGAGACGATGGAGGCGCATGTGCAGAAATGCATCAGCCATTGACAGAGAAGCACTATTATTATTATTATTATTATTATTATTATTATTATTATTATTATTATTATTATTATTATTATTATTA
>WBZZ01001694.1:150000-175000 GCA_019918135.1 Paulinella micropora
ATAACTCTATCAACTATTGCGAGTGCTTTGTGGTCTCCTACTTCAACTGTTCTGTGTTCAATGTTATGTTCATCAAAATATTTATTAACTGCTCCTTTGTATTCTCCACCGCTGTCTGTTGTAATGATTTCTGGAATATATGTGATAGATTTCAAACCAGTATATACTTCATTCGCCGTTTTATTTTTTAGTGGTCTAACTTCTAAAAATCTATTATTAGTGTCAATCCAAACCAACATAAAAGCATATTTTTTATTACCTGGTTTATCTTTCAACTTAGACATATCCGCCAAATCTACAAACACTTGTTTCAACGGTTTATCAGCCCATATCGTATTCCATTTCTTACTTTGTTTTTTCTGATAATGTAGTTCTAATGCCTGTTGCTCTTTTAGTTCTTGTATATGGTCGTCCATCGTCTCCTAATATTTAATCACACCTAATGCTTTATCCTTATATATTAATCTTTCTTTTTTTTCTATTTCAAAACAATAATTAGAACAAAACCCATACATATAAAACCAATCAAAACTATCATCAATTGCTGTAATCTGTCTGTTCGCTAAACACCGAGTTAATCCACACACATAGCAACTAGTGAAGTCATACATACGATGATTATATAGGTAGTCCATAATGTGTAAGCGAACATCTAATGGTAAATCTTTTATCTGGTTCATATATATTAAAACTTTAAAAATATCTTTGAAACATCATTGTTTTCTTTTTTTGACTTCTCTGGTTGTCCCGCATAAACATTGACATTAACACGGCCGGTCTTCTTCGCTCCCTTCTTAGGCTGTTCTTCCTCCTCCTCGCTTTCGCTGTCCTCGCTTTCTTCTTCCACTTTCTTTTTTGCCACTTTCTTTTGGGGTTTCTTTTGCTTAGTCTTAATCTTCATCTTGGATATTTTATCCGCAATTAGGTCAAGCATATCTTGTTCAACCTCTTCATCCGAACTGCTCTCCTCACTTTTTTCGCCGTCTCTTCCATCAATCATATCCTTCGCCAACTGCTTCTTAGTGATGTGGTCCATCTTTTCATCATTAGTCATTTCTTTCGCATTCTTTGCCTCTTCCTCCGCTAGTAATTCCCTAGCCCTCTCAATCTTTCTCTGCTTAGCCTTTTCCTTTCGCCTCGCATTAGCAATTTTAAGGTTTTCTACCGAAGATTTACCCGGCATAATTGGTTGCTATGGGTTGGTATATTTTCCTAAATATAATATTTTAGTTAAGATAATATATACGAATATGTCAGGTTCTTCCTATAAGTCGCTCTTAGGATTGTCAGAAATCGCGACAGACAGCCTATCAATCGCAAACCTAGACTTAACAAACACTAATATTACAGGCTTAAACACGGATATAATACCAGAAGATGCTGACCCCGTAAATCTTTATTACACTGACGGACGATTTGATACACGATTGGCTACCAAATCAACAACAGACATTAAAGAAGGAAAAAATCTATACTACACAGAGCAACGAGTAAGGGACAACGACGAAGTCAAAGCCTCAACTCAACACCGTTCTAATACAAGTAATCCGCACCAAACCAGTTTATACAATTTGATAGACACAAACATATCCGCACCAGTGGTCGGGCAATACTTAACATATAATGATGTAGATGGTAAATGGAGAAATACAACAATCGGCTCAATTGATACACTCACAGATGTGGTCATAACCGCACCGATAGCGATGAATAGTTATCTTACATATAACTCAATAAACTGGGTAAATAAAACATTTCCAATAAATGTGGATGAATTCGGCAATATTAGTATGGGCGGTAATTTGAATATAACGGGAATTAATTTACTAAGTACGAAAGATGTTGATACTTGGATATCAGAGCACGAAGACAATAATGATAAAGTGTCCGCAGACGGCTCAATTAATACACACAGCGATGTTTTAATTACAGGCACACCCGCCGATAACCAACTGCTCATTTATAGCACAGGCCAATGGAGAAATGTTGCTTCACCTTTTCTTAGATTAGATGGTCTCGCTATGATGTTTGGAGATTTGAATATGGGAGGTTTTAATGTAGCAAATGTCGGTAATGTTGATGGTATTGATGTTTCCGCTCTTGACACTTCTGTGGTTAAACTAACAGGAGACCAAACCATAACAGAAAACAAAATATTTACTACTTATTTGGGTATAAAAGATTCAAATCCATTAAATACAGGGAAGTTATTCTTCAATTACAACAATAATATAGGTTCTATTTATTCGTCGGAGGCTGGTGGAGCAACGGGATATCCACTAAGCATTGTTGGTTCAACCATAACACTCGCTCCAACAACAGGGGGTGGAATAACATTAACTGGCAATGTTTTAAATTTTAACAGCACAACAGCAATCAGCGGACTTCCAGCACCATTCTATGACGGCGACGCTTCAACGAAGGCTTACACCGATACGAAACTGGCAAAGGACGGCACAACGGCTATGACGGGCAGTTTAAATATAAGTGGATTTGCTATTTCAAATGTCGGTAATGTTGATGGTATTGATGTTTCTGCTCTTGATACTTCGGTTGTTAAACTAACAGGAAACCAAACCATAGCAGGAAATAAAACATTTAGCGATAAAATAACGACTTCATTAACTTCAAATATAAGCCGTCCAATAATCATAGGCAACTCGTCAAAATCATTAAATGGGGCGACGGGAGGATTAGAATTATACGGGACGGCTTCAAATATAGGAGGAGCACACTTACAAGCAATAACAACGGCGGATGCTTACCCGACATTTCAATTGTTGAACTGGGCACACGATAACATTAATCTATATTTTGATTGTTATTACAACGGCACGAACATATTATCTTCTAATGCTTCTTCAAATTTTCAAATAGCGAAATATACGAATAAACTCAGTTTTAATTACAAAAACGGCGGGACACTTGGACAATCTATAACATTGACAGAGGCGATAGCGATTGATACGGCAGGCTTATTGACTACAAAAGCGATAACAGCAAGCGGTTTAATTACTGCGAATGCGGGAGTATCAACAACCACATTAACGGCGAGTGGGGCGATAACAGCGAATGGCGGACTAAATATGGGAAGCCAGAGTATAACAAATGTAAATCTGGTTGATGGTGTTGATGTTTCTGTTCTTGATACTTCCGCGGTTAAAACCTCGGGAAACCAAACCATAGCAGGAATTAAGACATTTAGCAGCGGTCTTGAAATAACTGGAAATTCAACGAATCCAACAACGAAGGGAACATTCGTGGTTTTTAACTCCACAGCCAATATAGGAACTATCGGATGCCTTGATATGGGCACGGGTGTAAATTATAACTTTGAAATAAATGCCAAAAAAATAAGTTTCATTATTGATGGGGCGATTGTCGGTTGGGTAAATGCTTCGGGACTAGATTGTAATAGTAGCAAAATAGCCAACCTTGGAACTCCGACATTAGCGACGGACGGAGCGACAAAAGGGTATGCGGACACATTGGACGGGCAAAGTGTAAAACTAACAGGAGACCAAATAATAACAGGAATTAAGACATTCAATGGAACGAGAACTGAGATAAAATATCTAACTCTAACAAACCAAGCCGATTTTAATAATGTGGATATCACTAATGGCGGAAATATTACATATAATGGGGCGCGGATATTAAACCAAAATGGAGGAGACATATTCTTTTCACAGATATCAGGTGATTGGCAGTCTTTCTTATATACTTTAAACACTGATTCAAGTGGAACCGCCGACCAAAGATGCTACCTATTCACGAATGTAGCATTTGATGTAAAAGGAGCAGGACTTTATATTTCAAAACTTTTGGATAATAAAAGTGCTTCGTCTGACATCGTTCGTTTTAATAATGCTGGCGGTATGCGGTTTTATGGTGCTTTGGATATGAATTCAAACAGCATAACAAGTGCTGGAACAATAACGGGAACAACAATAACAGCAAGCGACAAAATAACAACAGCAATAGGCAAACCAATAATTATAGGAAACTCAACAAAGGGAGTAGGAGCGACAGGTGGTTTAGAAATATACGGAACGGCGAGTAATGTCGCAGGAGCACACTTACAAGCAATAATAACGGCGGATGCTTATCCAACATTTCAATTATTGAACTGGGCGCACGACAATGTCAATTTAAGTTTTGATGCTTATTTTGACGGCACGAACTGGAAATCAAGCCACAGCGGTTCAAACTTTCTAATTCAAAAAGGTGGAAAACTCGCTTTTTATTATAATTCAGGAACAACGGTGGGAAACAATATATCTTACACTGAGGCGATGAACATAAGCAATACGGGATTACTAACTGCGAATGCGGGAATAACTATTCCAACAACATCCAGTGGTTATTTGACAATAAGACAAAGACCTGCTTACACTAATGACCCACAAATATTTATCAAATCGGGAGGGTATACGAATTATGCTGTAATTGGTGCGGTTAATGGTTTGCTTCATGGTTGGACTACTTCAAACTCTACGGGTGAGCCTTCTGGTAATTATGTTTATGTTCCTCTTAATGGTAATTGGACATATACATCGGACAGGAGGCTAAAATCTGATATTAAAACATTAAACTGCGGTGATTGCTGCGAGAAATTAATGAAGATAAATTGTTGTTCGTATTATTGGAAATCAGATGAGAAGAAAGAAAAAAAAGGCCACGGATTTATTGCGGACGAAGTGAAAAAAGTATTTCCAGAGTTTGTATCTGAAAGTGGAATAAAAGCAGATGATGGTGATGGAAACTTGGAAGGTATAACATATACAGATTTTATTCCAATATTAGTTAGTGCTTTTCAACATATGGCGGAAAAGGTAGTTAATTTAGAAAAAGAAAATAAAACTTTACTTAATATATTACAAGACCAAGCAAATTTAGTAGCAGAAATCAGAGCAGTCGTTTTCCCTTCCAAAGCCACCGCCTAGATTACACCCACCACCAATCATAGAGACGGAAGACCTTACACCCGAACTCAAAAACCGTGTGCTAGATGTCCAAATTAAACAGGAAGAAAAAAAGATAGACCACGATTACGAGGACAGCTGGGATTGCTGTTTGACTAAGCGAAAAACTGACAGCCGACTTATTAAATACTTATTTCAAATGGGTATCATTATTGCCATCATCACCCTTTGTATCGTGAGGTTATCTGAAAAGAACTTACCGTGTGAAGTTGCTAACACTTATGTGGGTATTTTGACCTTGCTTATCGGAATCTGCCTTCCTTCCCCTTCTAGCTCAAAGAAGTGAGCATTCATATAGTTGAGTTTTATACCAAGAGCTATCACCAGCACAGATTAGCGGAATAGCTTCATCAAAACTACGACACATATTATTTCCATTATTTATAAAAACACATTTAAATTTGGTTTCTATTCCTTTTTGAATACAATAAACACAACTTTCATTTTTTTATCACTGACCCGTGAATAGAAATCACAAGCAGTCCGAGCAGAAATATTAATTAATAAAAAGTTTATAAAGATTAGTATAGAGGGCATTACAATGGCGGACTATAAATACCAAAAGATTATTTTTCTGAGTAATGATTTTGTTGGCGGTAGCAAGACATTTGACAAAAACAGTCAAATGAACTTTACCCCGACCAGAACGAATGTTAAGTTTATCCACTATATGGATGACTCTTCTGAGACGAAAACAAAAATCCTTTATATGGACCGCATTGGGATTATCGGCACATTCGCCGACAGCACCACGGCAAACATTTCAAACCTCGGATATAATCTTGGAAATATCGGCTGGACCGACGGGCAGTATTCGTTTAGGGTATTGAAAACAGACAGCGGTAATATTGAAACTGACCCCTTGGGCGGAAGAATTGTTATTTGTTTAGAATTTCTCGCATAGGGGCCTGCTCCCCCTATAACCCCGCTGTTGTGGTAAGCGATTAAATCAAAAATATATTTTTCTATATATAGTTTTTTGAGGTCGTAGGAGGTTTTTTGAAAAAAAAGCTCTTACAATGGAGAAAATCAATAATGTAAAGGTGAAACCTGTTAAGCAAATCGGAGATGGCGACAAGTTGGCAAAAGGATACAAGTTATTTGAGGAGCCTTATTCTAACATATTTTTGCTTGCGAGAAAATAGAGCGGAAAAAGCACGGCAGTGTTTGAAATCCTGAAACGAACAACCGACAAAAAGACCCGTATTGTCTTCATCGCCAGCACGATACATAAGGACCACATCTACAAAGAAATGGTTAAGCACTTCAAGAAGAAGGGAAACCCGATGGCGATATATACATATTTGAAAACGGACGGATACAGTGTGATTGATTACGAGTTAGACAAACTCTATAAGCCAGACGAGGAGCAAGAAGAAGGCGAAATCATTCAAGACGGGAAGGATGAAGTAGAAAAGCCGAAGTTTCTTTATTTTGGAAAAGACGAAAAGAAGAAACAGGAGGGAGGCGAAAAGGAGGAGAGACCGAGCTTACACCAGAAGTTGTTTTCGTGTTAGATGATTTGGGTAGCGGGTTGAGGGATAAGTCAGTGAGCGATTTGCTGAAACGCAACCGCCATTTCAAGTCAAAGGTGATTATGAGCTCGCAGTATTTGAACGACCTACGGCCCGAGGCGATTAAACAGCTAGACTACCTTCTTATCTTTCCAGGTCAGTCTCAGGATAAAATAGAACTCGTGTATAAACATCTGGACCTCGGCTATGACCTTGAATACTTCATTGAAAAATATCACGAGGCGACCAAAGAACGATTTAACTTTTTGTATGTTGATGCTGTGTCTGACGAGCTGAGGCAGAATTTTAACAAAAGGTTTTTGTAATTTTATTATTGTTTATTTTTTTTCGTATATTATAATGGTCGTAAAAACAACAAGGGTTGAAGTCATTCCAACAGTCGGAAAAATAACAAGAAACTCAAACACAATGGCGGGTGGAAAAAAGAAAACTGGTCGCAAGAAGGGGCAACAGGGTGGAAAAGTAAATTGGAAGAAAGTCGGACAAGCGATATTGGATGCTAATAGGTTTATCAAGAAGAATCAATTGATATCAAGAGGAGCTACTTTTTTAAGCGATGTTGGTGTTCCTTATGCGGACCGTGTAGCGAAGGCGGCGGCCAAACAAGGATACGGCAAGCAGAACGGCCGTGGGGCACTTAAATTTTAAACCCCCCAGATAATGATAAACTAAACTTTTTATTATTTTTTTTACTAGTAATATACGAACCTTTTTTTAAAAAAAGCTTCACCAAAAAAGGGAGGTGCGGAGACTTGCCTCTGCGATGAGAAAAAAACCTAAACAAAGACCGCCGAGGATATACAGAACGAAAGATGGTCGGCCATATATCAAAGTAAAAGGCAAACGGGCATATCTAAACTTTGGAAAGAAAACAAATGACTTATCAACACATCAAATCGTTAAGCTGTTTATGAAATACTTGAACAAACCAAAAGCAAAGAAACCGTGGCCGACACATAAAGACAAACGCAAACTGAAAAAAGTTCAGAGCCTGTCGGAGATTGAACAAAACACGAGAACCGCAATTCAAGACCACTTGGACAAACTTAAACAAGAAAAGTATGACCTCATTGAGGCTATTGATAAAAAGGAAAAGTCGGCGCGGGATGACCTACAAGCGGAGAAGAAACGGCAGGAAAGAAAAGACCAAGCCGATGCGAAGGAAAGAAAGGAGGTGTTGGACCGAGAACATAAAAGAGAACTGGCGGAGGCGAAGGAAAGGCTGGAAGAAAAGGATAGGGAAATGAAAAAGGAACAACGACTTATCCAGGAACTAAATGCCGAACGACGACATAGACAGGGATTATTAATGGCACCAGTAGCACCGCCTATGATACCACCACCTCCTCCAGGACGACCACCAAAAAGACGGAGAGGCATAATTGTAAAGGATGCGGAAGAAGAGGAGAAACACAAGCAAACTAAAAAGGAAAAATTAATTGATGGTATGTTCGCAGAGTCGATGAGACAGAAACGAGTAATGAAATGATGGTTAAAAAACTACGATTTATTGGCCATACCATCCCCGATATTAAACCATCAAGAGGAAAAATAAACTATTCTGAAATGTTGAAAAAATGTCTATATACCAGTCCTATTATAAACGAGGGAATGATGTCGCCCGACCAGGCTTGGGCTTCGTTTGATTTATGGGCAGATGGTGCCGTTCAAAAAAGAAAAGATGAAGTAGATAGAGAAGCAAAAGGAGAAGAAAAAGACGAAAAAAAAGAAGAACAAGAAAATCAACCAGCTATACAAGAGCCTGAGGAAAGTGGCAATGATGAAGATTTGGTGAGTGAAACGGAGGTCCCTGGCGAACAGTCTGGAATAGGCAAAGGGTTAATGACGAATGAAATAGACGACATAATGAAAAAGCATAATTGGTATTTAGGCACGATAGCCAGCGACCAAATCAACCAGTTAAAACCAGAAAAAAGAAAGAAGTATGGATTTATTATGAACACAGACCTGAGCAACATTGGATGGCTGTTTATTGCTCATTAATCGGCGATAGGAGTGTTGAAATTTATGACCCGCTAGCTGAATATGAGCCGACTGAACTTTTCCAACAACAGATGAAACAGCTGATAGATAAAAGCCGTCCTGATAGTTATTTATTGATGAAGGTTAATCAAGTTAAACAACAGAGTGATACCTCAGATACTTGCGGTTGGCACAGTATGCGGTTTCTTTTAGAGCGGGCGAAAGGAACCCGTTTTAAATTTGCCAGCGGATGGACTGATTTGAAAGAAAAAGAAGCGGAGGAATTGAAATCACAGAACGGCTACGGTTTTGATACTTTTATATGAAGCAATTAAAACAAAAATATATTTTCCTATATATACGAACCTTTTTTTAAAAAAAGCTTCACCAAAAAGTCGGGTCAATGGATTATAAAGGCGGTAGGAGTTCTAACATCTATTACATAAACAGTAAAAATAGGATAAACGGCACAGACAGCGACTTTACACACTCTTTGGATTTAAGAGGATTGGACAATCCAACACACTGTAAAATTTTACATATCTATGTTCCGAAGTCGTATTACTCTGTGGCAAGTCCTTACAACACTTTTATTCTGAGTGAGGATGGCAACGAGGCGGTCATTACGATACCCGAGGGCAACTACACAATGAACAACTTAAAAAATAAGCTGGCCGAGGTGCTAACCGTGGAAAGCCCCAATGACTACACATATACAATAACAAGCAACAACACCAACACCGACCCCGAAGACGGCAAGCTATTATTTACTGTGGCAGACAATAATGTCAACATTCAACCGCGGTTTGTATTTGATGACGAAACTCGTATTCACGAAATTATGGGGTTTGAGCGGTCCTCTACTTATTTCTTTGCTAATAATACACTGAGGTCATCAAATGTCATAATCTTGACGGGCGAAAAAACATTGCATCTACAAAGCGACCTCGTTGGCGAAGGTGATAATCACGTGCTCCAAGAAATATACACCGCGAATGAAATCCCGTTCGGCTCTGTCATATATGATGGGTCTGGCAGTGAATATGGCAAAAGACTGTCAGCCAATTCAAACAATGTATTTAGGTTTTACTTAACCGACGAAAACGACCAACCAATTAATCTTAATGGTTTGGGAATAGTAATGACATTATTGATTTATCGCGAGACGAATTATTTTAATTTATTTAATTCATTTTTTAATTTGTTAAAAAGCCGTTCATATTATAATTATTTATTTTTTATCCATAAGATATAGAACCTTTTGAAAAAGCACTTACAAAAAAATGCCTGTCCAATATGGAGGGGAACTTACACACAGCCAGAGCGAGCTTATTCGCGGTAAGTATTCACTTAACAAACTTACTGCCCGCGAGAGTCTTGCGACTGTGCCGATTACAACCGCGGGAGGAATTGAATCAACTTTTGAAATTCCTACTCGTCCTTTGAACCTTGCGAGGACTGTTTTGCGATTTACCTACACACCAGATGCGGGTGGTGCTGGTGGAAGGTATAACCGAATTCCTATGGACTGTCTGTCAATGATTAAGACAATTGAACTACGAAGCCGAAGTGGGCAGTATTTGTGTAATCTTCAACACGTGGGTAATTACACTAAGATGATTTGGAAGCCTGAGATTTCCTATGATAGATTTATGGCACTGGATAACCACGGGGCTGGGTCTGGTTATGGTGCGATGCTTCAAAAGTGTAATGTGCCGAATGATATACAAGCCTCGCCTGCTGATAGAAAGGCTATGACGGATGCTGGCTATGCTAACGTACTAGATGATGGAGCAACTGTCTTCACTGCTATTGGTGATACTAGTGCTGGTAATCAATCTGCCAACATTGTCACTCGTATAACCGAAATGGTGCGAACATTGGGGTCAAGAGTTCAAGATTTCGCAGCACAGCCCCCTGTCGCGGCCCGCCGTCATAATGATTTGCTTGTTGCAGCAGGAACGGGTGCGGCATCTGTTGTAAATGTCTCTTATGAAGAGGCGAAGTATTTTGAAGGTGGAGCCGATAACACCAATACTCCTGTTATCAATGTGTCTATTCCTCTCGGTATGCTTTTTGGAACCATTTTTGAAATTGATAAGACTATTGGCTTTAATGAAATTCTTGATTTGAGGATTGTGTGGGAAGGCACACAGAAAACCGTATTTTATGGAACTGATGCCCTTAGTGTTGGAGCAGGAGCGACTGCTACCGCACAGCCCGCAAATATTACTAACCTTAACTTATTTCTCGCTGTTGAAACCGACCCGAACGTTATCTTGGGTGTTCAACAAAAGATTGCTGGTGAGGGCTTTTCGTTCAAGACCGAATACCCGCTCTCTTGGAAAACTAATCTCGCGGCGGGCACTCAGTCATTCGTTTTGAAGATGAACCGCTCGCAGGGTGAGAGAATTTGCAGAATTTACACGAGCGGGTTTAATAACACCGAAACTTCAAACACCGCATTTGATTGCGACAACCGAGCACAAGCTAAGATTACTGATTATTATACTACTTTGGATAGTAATAGAATTCAGCAGTTTGATATCACTTGTTCCCGCGATGAAGACTATATGCTTTTGAAGGAAAAAATTAAGGGGTCCGCTATTTTGAACTCTAATGTGTATAAGTATAACTGGTTCCACGTTGATTTCTGGGACCACAACCGCCCGCTTTATGACAAGAGAGAAGAAGAGGGATATGAAGTGGCTGGGCTGTCCTTGGATACCGAACGGCGGTATGAATGGAGTGCGACTGGGGCAGTCCAATTGAATTATTATACTTATGCTATTCTTCAAAGAACTGTTGTTGATAAGGGAATTGAAATTTTGATGAGTTAAACCCCTCCAGTTAGGTGATGGGTTTTTGAGATCGTAAGTGGTTTTTGAAAAAAAGCACTTACAATTAATTTTGATAGTTTATTTATTTTTTCTTTGATAATATAGAACAATGTATCACCAACGAAATTTAGTCGCCCAAAATCCTGTCGGAGACATCGTAAATGTCAAAGTTGGATATGGCGGACACATTGATAATATGAAAACCGCCTTTGGCGAAACTACAACCACACAATTAACACCAGTATTACAAGAAATCTTTCCATATACCGTTAATACACGGATATGGACTAAAACAGAAACAAAGGCGACCGTTTCATTTAATGCTAATATGGCTGAATTGAAAACGACTGCCAACGCTGCTGCGGATGCTTCTCTGGTGAGCAAAAGAAAAATAAAATACAGAACGGGTATGGGAGTTAATATGTGTCGCTTCACTGCTTTATGGACGACGGATGATGCGAAAGCACACTATTCATTTATCGGAATAGGAAACGAATTTGAAGATGGATTTTATTTTTACAAAAATGAGGCAGGGATGAATATTCTACATTGTAAAGGAGGAAACGCCAATTATATTGACCAAGAAGAATGGGATGACCCCTGTGATGGAACAGGCGATATGCCAGACTTGCTGTGGGATAAAGGAAATGTATTTCAAATTCAATTTCAATATTTGGGCTTTGGTGCTATTAAGTTTTCAATTGAGAACCCAGAGACTGGCGAATTTCAGCTAGTCCATATGATTAAGTATGCGAATGATAATACTGGTGTAAGTCTGCGAAATACTACATTACCTTTTATGGCTATAATGAGAAATGATGCTTCTACTGGAATTCAATCCCTTAAAACCGCGAGTGTTGGGTTATTCATAGAAGGAACTAACACTATTAATTCAAGCATAACGAACGAAGCGGAAGGAGATGAAAAGGCAAGCACTACTGAAAGCCCAATTCTAAGCATAAAAAATAAAACAACTTTTAATGGTGGTGCGACCAATTATTCAATAGTTTATCCAACTCTCGTGAGCATATCAAACGAAGACAGTAAAGTTAATATAGTGCGAATTGTAAAAACAACGGGCGCACTTACGGGACAGAACTTTGCTGATATTGATGCCACAACTTCAATTGTATCAAAGGACACCAGTGCGACGGCCCTAGGTGGTGCTACTATAACGGACGTAATTCTAAAACTGTATGTTAATGCTACTTCTAGCCAGCTTATTGACCTGCGAACCTATGACATACAACTAGCTCCTGGCGAAAATCTAACATTTTTACAAAAGTCTGTATCTACTAACGCGAATGGAGGAAATGTGAGTGTTATAGTTAATTTCGTAGAGGACCATTGATGTGAATATATAATTATTTTTGTAATATTTTTCTTCTGTAATAATATAGTAATATGTATCGTCGTAAGTTGTATGTTGTGGGTGGTAGTTACTAGGCGGTTTCTAACAAAAACATCTATCAAATCCTACATAAGAAGAATGATAAACAAATATAACGATGGTGAATCGCTGAACCCAGAAGATAGCAATTTCGTGCTAGACCTAATAACCCATCACCCTTGTCTAAAAAATGACATCATTGATGTTGAAAGTAATTTGATCACGGGAAGAAAACACTTTCGTGTAAATGGTAAGCCGTTTTCGTGGAATTGCTGTGTTGAACTCATAGGCCTTAGCAAATTAAAAAAAATGACGAGAGTGATAAAAGATGCGAGCAGGAATACAATAAGACCGCAAATACAAGAATATCTTGACCTTATGGCTATTGATGTATTCGTTGAACCCAAATACATATGCGAAATAAGTGGCGATATATATGAGCGGGTTGATGTCCATATCGACCACCACTTTGACATCATACAATTCAAAGATATCCTTAAACAATATCTTGAAGTAAATAGAGAATTAGAAGTTGAAGACGGTTTATTGAAAGAACCGCATTTTACCAAATTTAGCGACTTCCACAAACAGAAAGCAATACTACGGGTTATAAAAAAAGAAATCAACATAAGAGGTAAAATGTATCTCTTACGGTAAATACTTTTTCACTTCATCTTTATTCTTAAAATAAGGCTGTTGAACTAGCCATTCTAGATATTCTTTGTCAATCTTGGCAACATCTTCAATTTTCATTTTTTTATATTTTCCATATTGTAGAGTTTTATTTACTTCTTCCTCTTCGTCTGGAATTTCTTTTTTTGCTTCGGCTTCGCTCATTGTACCTCTCCTACGTCGGTAGACAGTATATTATATAAAATTTATTTATTATAATCATAAATATTTTTTCAATTCGTCCTTATTACTACACCACGGCTGACGAACTAACCATTCGATATATGGCTTGTCAATCTTGGCGATGTCTTCTATTTTTTTGCCCTTGTATTTTCCGAAATGAAATGTGTCTTTGGGTTGAGCATTTCTCATTTCTTCAATCGCTTTTATTTCGTCGTGGATTACCTTTTGGACGTCTTCCAACGAGAAGGATTTTTTTTTGCCTTCAATGGAAAGTTGTTGGAACTTCTCACACAGTCTAGTGAGGGCGGACATAGTAGGGTGTATATAGTATGGAGTATAAAAAAATAAAAAATTAAATAATTAATATAGGATACACTTTGCGAGCGCACGTGTAGCTTCGCAATGTCTGAGTGGATTAAGTTTGTTAAGGCTTACTCCGTCAAACACAACATAACCTATGGTGAGGCATTGAAAAAGGCGGGCAAGGAATACAGAAAGCAGAAGGGAGGCAGTGCGGATTTATCGGAGGATGTATATTTCGTCTGAACGAAAAGGTGCGGACGGTTGGAAGCCAGTTGCCAACAAAGAAAAATCAACCGTATATGAAAAAGATGGTAAGGCGATTGTAGCATTGAGGGGTTCAGATAAGCGGGACCTGCTAACCGATGTCGCATTGGTAAAGGGTGTATTGAAAAGAACACCGAGATATAAAGAAGAGCAGAAGCTGGTTAATGAAGCCATAAAGAAATATGGTAAGGATAATGTAGAGCTGACGGGTCATTCGTTAGGTGGCACGATAGCGAAAGATTTAAGCAGACAAAAGGGTGTTAAGGCTACCACATACAATAAAGGCAGTAGCACGAAGGACCTAATTGAAGGAGTTATTGACAGAGTGGCTGTGAAAGTTAATCCAAAAGGTAAGCGGGCGAAGACTGCGAAGCTAACCACGAACTACCGAACCGCATTCGACCCCGTTTCATTGTTGGGAGCGACTGCTGTAAATACTAAGCTAGTGAAGCCAAAAAAAGGAATTCATACAATTAGAAGCTTCAAAGGTAAAGGAGCCAAAAAAATTTATCTATGACTTTCATAATTCATTTGATAGTCCAATATCGTTCAAGCACGTGGCACGAATTAAAGCAACATATAACAAATTCATTGACAGTAGGTCTAGATTTATCCACACTGGTGTTGTTCGGCCTTGTGAGCAGTGGATGGTGGATGAGAATGTTGGCTGGATGTCCGCATATGGTTTCTTGTCTGGTATCGTTTTTTTTCTATCAAATTTCTGCTCAATATTGTCAATCGTAATGAATATATGTTCTTTGGTATCCCTAGTAATAGTGTGAATATCGCCGTTATGGACAACCTTTGTATTACAACGAAACACAACCTGATGACCTGTTTTAAGTTGTTTATTTTGTAGCATTTTGTTATTGCTTTCATTAATATTGCTGTTAGAGTGGTGTAATATTAAAGGTGGGTTTTTGTCGGTCGGTTTAGGGTGTGGCTTAACTTGCATATTAAGAGCATCTAATTCTTCAAGTGTTAGTATATTAGGTAGGCAGTCTTTTGCTTTATGTTGGCTAAGCTCATTACCGCCGACCTTGTAATAGTCTTCTACCTTATTTAAGATAGATTGTAGAACTAGGTCTTTGGCCTGTCTGTAATTTGTATCAAGATTTATTTTTGTAAATAGCTTGAAAGTTTTTGACTTGTGGAATGGTTCGGATGTCGGGTCTGGGCAAGGAAGCTGAGCTAAGTGGCCAAACAGAATAATTGATACACCGCCGAATGGTCTGTTGATTTTGGTGTATTTTCTGAGCATATGGTCCAGACTTTGTAAATTCTTGATGTAAGCATAGAAACTTCATCAATAGTTATTCTGTGATTAATTGCTTCTTCGCCAACTGGTATTGGTAGCGGTAGTCTATGATATAGCATTGTTAGTATTTTTTGGAGTGTATATTCAGAATTAATAACTTGGCGAGCATTGTGTGTCATAGCGGTTGATAAAGTCTTTTTGTCTTTGAAATGGGTGTTAGTGTATTTTGATGGCTGACCAGTTAGGTATTTAATCATTTCAGATTTACCCGTTCCAGCTTTGCCGTGAATGAGTAATAATTCTTGTTCTGGTAAAGGTTTGTATTCGTCTTTGGTGCTATAATCTGGAAGCTCTGTATCCTCAAAGGCTGAGAACTCCGGATATTGTTTATGTGGTGTTTCTAAGAATTTCTGTAATGGTAGTATGTCTTTGAAACCGCTGTGTCGCTGGTATGTTATTCGTGGTTCGCCATTCATGTAGGAAACGAAACAAGTCATACTCAATTGTGGGGCAATGAACTCATCCTGTTCTAAAACCTCGGGACGAAATTCTTTTCCTGTTTTCATATATTCGCCTTCGTATGCGATACTGTCTGTATTAGAATATAGTAAAGTTCGCCCACTATTTACAAGCTTTAACATTTGGTTATGAAGAACTATCTTTTGATATGCTAGCACATAGCCAGTTAAATGAGACATTTGAAATATGTTGTCTGTTGGGTTTGTATCTTGGTATGTGTATATCATTCGCTCTGGTAGTAGGTCGTCCTTCATTTCGGCGTATTTGGTCTTGTCGTATTTAACTCGTTTCAGGAACAATAACCTATATCCTTTTTCTTTCATCATAAAATGTATTCGCTCGTTGTATGCTTTTGAAATAGTAGATACTTGCTGAGTTCGGTGTATGTTCTTGTTCAAAGAGCCTACCAGTAAGTTGGTTGCTTTGGCTAAGGTGTCGTGTTCAAAGCCAGGCTTATCAAAGTAGTAATCTTGTATATTTGTTATGTGTTCTGAGAAGGTTTCAAATGGGTTGAAGTGGTCGTCTGCTACATATAACCTCTTAATAAATATATTAACCCCTTGGTCAAACATATATAACAATGCGGGTATGGGTTGGCATTGTGTTCCTTTTGTGGTGTAGCCGTTGAAGAAAGTTGGAACTGTAAGGTGCTTCTGGTCGTAATCAAAAACCGCATAACCGTGTAGAGGTTTGACCTTATTGTAGTATTATTGTGTCATATTTTGGTTTATATTAATTATGTTGCGAGGAGCAATCGGGTATTCATTGAAGTATGAAGTATGAAGACATTTCCCCTTGATTACCTAACGAAGCATTTGTATAAGCTTTTACCATATCAATCTGGTGTATCTTGTTTGGGTTTTTGGTGTGATGTTTAAAGATATGATGAAAGGGTATTTGACCAGATTTAACGTGTCGTAATATATTAGGTTCAGTAATTTGTGTATGGAACTTAGGTTTATGTTTTTCAATGAGACACTCTATAAATAACTGTTTGAAGTATGATGGCAATGACCAAGCGGGAGTATCCTTGGGAACGAATGATGCGTGTTTGAAACGGTCTAAGCATTTATAGTTTAGTTTGTTTTCTTTATCTACTATTCCTACAATGTTTCCAGATTGGTCCGTCATTGAATAGAAATCCTTTCGTTCTAATTCAAGTTTGGTTTGTATATTGTTAAGTTCTTCCTGTGATATCCATTTGTTCTCGTATTGGTTCATAGATAGTTTCACATTACTTGCTTCGTGGTTAGTAGCATATTGGGGTCGTGGCTCTGGTATGTTTTCGTTAATATCGTATAACAGCTCAATTGATTTTATGTGTTGGATACAGATGTCTTTTTGTTTTCCTTTTATTAATGTGGCGTGATAATCATTACATCTGATTATTATGTGTTTTGGGTATTCCTTAGTAGATGCTCGCCACAGTATATTCATACCATCAAATACATAAATCCTACATCGGATGAAGTCTTCCATTTCTTCAATGTCCTTTGCTGTGGCATATTTGATATCCTTAAAGCGGTCTAGTATAATATGGTCTCGTTTTCGTTTTCTGTTGTTTGGCTTTGGAAAGTCTTTCATAATACATTCTAGCACACAGTTTATTTCACCCTGTGCCATTGGTATGATAATATGATTTAGCGGATTAACTTGGTCAATTGTAATAACTTTAAGGTCTTTGTCTTCTCTTTGTTCGTGAAACCTTGCTTGTCGTTCTACAAAGTTTCTAACAGTATTTATTGTTCGCTTCAATACGTTAGCTTGGTATATTCCTCTAACTGGTCCGTGATATCCTTCATAATCCAGATGAACGAGATAGCTTTATTTGGGTTTAGCTCTTGGAGGCGAGCTTCCCATCCTGGGGCATATGGTATAACGAGTGAGCCTTGTCTGCCGACGAGTTCGGGGTGGTAATCTGTCAATCTGTTTATAAGTCGCAGGGCGGTTGGAGTTGTAATGAGATACCATCTTCTTTTGCCTCTTTCTCTGATGTAGTCTCCTCGTTGCTCAATATTGTACAGCGGAAATAGTTCTGGTTGGTATTGGTCCATTGTATATAGATAGGCAGGATAAATTTTTTGAAAAATAATTATTTAATGCTTTACATATATTATATGGATGTGTTTAGATGTAAAATATTTTACCGATAAAAAAAATTGTTGATTAATTTGACTTGCTCAGTCGCTCTTCTAACTCCTGTATCTCTTTTTTGTATTCTTCTATATCTTGTGTATATTGTATTAACTTCTGTGCTTTGGTTCGCCGTTCTTCGTTTAGGCGGTCTTTATTGCGGTAATAGTATGCGAGAGCTTTCTCATTATTCCTTTTTCTCCTTTTGTCTCCTTCATATATCTTTGGTCGTGGCATCTTATATATATGTAATATTATTTTTTATAAATGTAAATAATTATACGACACAAAAAGAATTAGCTTGACCACACAACTTTTTTAGTATTTGTAAAAACGGGGGGATAATGTTGTTATCTGTTTATACGACAGCCTTTGTCAATAATGGCAAACAATAGCAAAATTCAAGACGATAAAAAGGGGGGGGGGTGATGTGGGGACCACAGAAACCCCCCCCCCCCTTTCCTCCTCGTTTTTTTACATACATACATACATACATACATACATGCATGCATACATGCTGTCTATCTCTCTGTTGCATAGGGTGCTATTTGTGTGTGAATTCTGTGTCGCCATTAGATAGGTAGATAGGTAGATAGGTAGATAGATAGATAGATAGATAGATAGATAGATAGATAGATAGATAGATAGATAGATAGATAGATAGATAGATAGATAGATAGATAGATAGATAGATAGATAGATAGATAGATAGATGGATAGATAGATAGATAGACAGATAGATAGATAGATAGATATACAGATAGATAGATAGATATACAGATAGATAGATAGATAGATAGATAGATAGATAGATAGATAGATAGATAGATAGATGATAGATAGATAGATAGATAGATAGATAGATAGATAGATAGATAGATAGATAGATAGATAGATAGATAGATAGATAGATAGATAGATAGATAGATAGATAGATAGATAGGTAGATAGATAGGTGCTATTTGTGTGTTTTCTGTGTCGCGACGCTGCGAGTCAGATACTAGATGCATAAGTAGGTAGATGATAGATAGATAGAGTGATAGATAGATGAAATATCGACTAATGTCAGAAAAAAGGAGCTTCTGATTTCGTCAACCAAGGAAGTCTGTGGGTAAAGTATTAACCCGATGCCCAGCTAAGCCGTGATGTTTGCACGGAAGGGACTGATACAGGCAATACCAAAGCTTCCTAGTACCAGGCGGGGCCAGGGCTCGTTCCATAAAGCGCCCCTTGCAGAACGAGCTCCCACCTCCATTACAGAGGGCCCAGTAAGCAGATGGAGTTTCGAGACTGTTCGACAGTCTAGTATAAACCGACAGAGCACTGTGGGTTTTATTCCGGGCTCAACAAGCGAGAAAGGGCACCCTGAGGGAACAGGATTGTGCTTCCCGTCGCTATTTCGGCATATGACTTATAGGCGTATGGCTAGGCACACATAAGGCACCCCACCACGGGCCCAGCACATTCACACCATCCCCTAATTCTCTGTCTGTCGACAGATGGCACCCATTTCAAAAAATCAAGCCCAAGAGAGGGTCAGTGACACCTCAAGTGGCCTTGGTTCATTCCGTAGAGTAAGTGATAAGATCAACTGATGAAATATCGACTAATATCAGAAAAAAGGAGCTTCTGATTTCGTCAACCAGGAAGTCTGTGGGTAAAGTATTAACCCGATGCCCAGCTAAGCCGTGATGTTTGCACGGAAGGGACTGATACAGGCAATACCAAAGCTTCCTAGTACCAGGCGGGGCCAGGGCTCGTTCCATAAGCACCCCTTGCAGAACGAGCTCCCACCTCCATTACAGAGGGCCCAGTAAGCATATGGAGTTTCGAGACTGTTCGACAGTCTAGTATAAACCGACAGAGCACTGTGGGTTTTATTCCGGGCTCAACAAGCGAGAAAGGGCACCCTGAGGGAACAGGATTGTGCTTCCCGTCGCTATTTCGGCATATGACTTATAGGCGTATGGCTAGGCACACATAAGGCACCCACCAAGATAGATAGATAGATAGATAGATAGATAGATAGATAGATAGATAGATAGATAGATAGATAGATAGATAGATAGATAGATAGATAGATAGATAGATTGATAGATTGATAGATTGATAGGTAGATAGGTAGGTAGGTAGATAGGTAGATAGGTAGGTAGATAGATAGATAGATAGATAGATAGATAGATAGATAGATAGATAGATAGATAGATAGATAGATAGATAGATAGATAGATAGATAGATAGATAGATAGATGAGATGTCGCAAAGGAATGTAGTCCTTGCAAAGGAACGCAGTTTCACATCAAACAATAATTTGTGTACTGTGCATGTGTCCGGGATGGGAATCACGGGTAGACTGTGTTCTGGAAAAAGAAGAGGAGGAAGGACGTTGAAGAAAAAGGCAATCTAGGAATGGAGAGTGGGAGGATAAGGAAGAAGAGAAAGAAAAGGAAGCCGATAGTCCAAGTGTTTTGAGCACCGTAAGCTTGCGCAAGCTACAATGATGACATTGTGTAAAGGCCTAAACCCCCGAAGGGACCTAGCCCGGGCTATGCAACACTGGACGGCTATGACGGAATGCAGGTTGAGAGATAAGGGGAGGATGAGAGGGAGGGCGGATTGGAGTTCTTCTTCAATGTCTTTCCATACGCTTGGTGTTGATGGCAAAATCAGGTGCTTTCTTCTTTCGATTGGTTCTTTCGGGGCACTTCTTGGACGAAATGAGAGTATGTCTCGGCGTCAACACTGTGGGTGGAATCCGGGTTGACAATGCCGGGTTGTGACTTATAGTCCGGATGGACGTGCACTTTTGGACTCTTCTTTTCGAGGGCTCGAAGGATCTTCGTAAGGGTGGACATGAGCAAAATCTTCTCCAAGGGGTTTGAAGCAAAAGGCAAAATGGAGAGTGGGGTCTTGAGGAGGACAAGGAAGAAGAGAAAGAAAAGGAAGCCGTTCAAGCCGTTAGTCCAAGTGTTTTGAGCACCGTAAGCTTGCGCAAGCTACAATGATGACATTGTATGAGGCCTAAACCCCCGCAGGGACCTAGCCCGGGCTATGCAACACTGGACGGCTATGATGGAATGCAGTCACCAATACGGACTAGAGGAAGATTAGTCCAATTTTTGACTGCACAGGAGCGATAAATCGCAAAAGAGCAACGAGCTACGCAGGAGGATAGCTTGAAGCAAAGGGATTTGGATTGGGGATGGGAAAAACCCAAGGCGCGGAAACATCGATGAACAGAGAACGATACCATGCCGCGAGCCCCGCATTCGATTGGTCGAAGGTGACAGGTCCATCCGTTAGATAGATAGATAGATAGATAGATAGATAGATAGATAGATAGATAGATAGATAGATAGATAGATAGATAGATAGATAGATAGATAGATAGATAGATAGATAGATAGATAGTAGATATATACGCGATAGATAGGAAGATAGTAGATAGATAGGATAGATATGATAGATATGATAGATAGGATAGATAGGATAGGTATGATAGGTAGGAAAGATAGGAAAGATAGGATAGATAGGATAGATAGGAATAGATAGGAATAGATAGGAATAGATAGGATAGATAGGATAGATAGGATAGATAGATAGGATAGATAGGATAGATAGGATAGATAGGATAGATAGGATAGATAGGATAGATAGATAGATAGATAGATAGATAGATAGATAGATAGATAGATAGATAGATAGATAGATAGATAGATAGATAGATAGATAGATAGATAGATAGATAGATAGATAGATAGATAGAGATAGAGTGATAGATAGATAGATAGAGTGATAGATAGAGAGATAGAGATAGATAGATAGATAGATAGATAGATAGATAGATAGAGATAGATAGAGAGATAGAGAGATAGAGAGATAGATAGATAGATAGATAGATAGATAGATAGATAGATAGACAGATAGATGGATAGACAGATAGATGGATAGATAGATAGATAGATAGATAGATAGATAGATAGATAGATAGATAGATAGATAGATAGATAGATAGATAGATAGATAGATGTCGTCTATCTTAGTTTGCTGTGTCACATACATGACATACATAACATTATAACATAAGATAACATAACATAACATAACACAACAGAACATACCATAACATAAGATAAGATAACATGACATAACATAACATAATATAACATAACATAAACAGCATGACATAACATAACATAACATAACATAACACAACATAACATAACATAAACAACATAACATAACATAAGATAACATAAGAAGAAGCTAAGGTAAGCTAAAGCTGAAGCTAAAGCTAAAGCTAATATTTAATTTTTGGTGGGTAAGGATGTCGTTGGAACGAAAGATGTCCTTACTGCGAGCAAGATTTTGCTAATCGCTTTCACATGACCCTATCGGACCGAAAGTATTCAGAAAACATCTTAGTCTGTCTTGCTTTTTCCTCATTGACTGAAACAAACAAGCACCAGCGGATTGGAAGAAAGTCTAAGTAGGTGATTAAAAAACTATGAATTGCTCAAACAAACTATATTTAGAAGGTGTCGCCAAACTTTACCACAACACACATTAGTACTACGAATCCTGAGGATAAGTGGAACCACCATTGTGTTAACTGAAATTATATACTTGCGCCAAGAGTAAATGAAAAAAGACCATCCTAGAGTTTGTACACATAAAGTATACTAATCAACTAAAGTCTGTCTGGAATCTAAGATAAAATCGCAAACGCCATCACTAGAGTCGAGTCTGCAGATTTTTATTAGCAACAAAATGACAGCTTCAGGTACTAAATGAACATATTTCCGAGGCGTGGCTTGATTGATTGGATCAAAACATGCAGTCATCAACACACGGTAAGGAAATGTGAGGTAAAAGAAACGTATTACGTCTGAGGTCGATACGTTCAACTACGTCACAAGAATCAGTCCATCCACAGAGAACAAGTCTTCTTATTTTTCTTCTTCATTTAGATCATCCTCTAAAGTCTTAAACTTGTGAGGATTTGAACTTTGAAGAAATGCTTAAATTCTGCGCGTGGTATACAAATGTACCAAGCGCAGAATTCAAGCAACAGCGTCTTGTCTGACCATGTAATCCGGTTGCTCCATGTCTCCAAAACAAATTAGTCTCAAGAAGATAATTAAAGTCAGGTTTTCCCAAATTGGAAAGCCAAAGGCACAAAGTCCTAGAGTATGAGACAATCCAGTTAAAGAAAAACTAGTAAGTTCGGAAGAAACAGTTCATCCAGGAACCCAGCTTCTTACAAGTCTACCTCTGTTTAGACAGTACATAAATACTTTGTTTGCAAAGAACTTGCATTGTGGTTTTCAGAAGCACAAAAATGTCCGTAAATTGCGACAAAAGTATTAACAACTTAGTTGAGAAAAAAATCAAACAAAAACTATGAACGATCAAAATCAAACACCACAACAAACAGAAGCGTGTCCTAAAAATCCTGCGGATAACTAGAACCAACGTTGTGGTGAAGAAAAATAACGACAGGACTCTTCAAGATCTGATAAGGTAAACAGGAACACCATGTTACCGTAAGAAGTAAACAATGCACATGCATGAATGAAATGGGCCAGGAAAGAAGAAGCTACCTTAGTGAAAAAGGAAACAGCGGTACCTGAGGTAAATCTTTTCCTTAAACTCAGACAAGGGCAAACCGGAAAAATAAAACTGTTAATAAAATACACAGTAAGCTATAGTAATACGAACGGCGACATGAAGTTTTAATCAAAGTTTAAAAAATAGAACTGGGACATCAATGACTATCTCAACGACAGGAGAGGCAAGGTAAGTGAAAGCGAGAGCGGCTGAAACACAGCCAAACGATACCCCTCCCATACCCGGGTATGATACCCGGTATGATACCCCTGGGGTATGATACGCCCATACCCCCCCTCCCATATCCCTGGGTCCTTCCCCCGTATCCCTGGGTTATGATACACTCCCCCGCCCCCCCATACCCCCCCCCCCCGATGTATGGAGCAGGGGTATGGGACAGGAGTATCATACCCCGGGGTATGGGACAGGGGTATATGGACTAGGGGTATCGGTTTATGATACCCAGGGGTATCATACCGGGTATCATACCCGGGTATGGGAGGGGTATCGTTTGGCTGTGAAAGTGCCTGAAATCTGCTCTTGTCCAGCCCAACCTTGAATTAGGCACTGTTACATCTTGAGAAACGATTCCAGCCCAAGAGATCCCAAGGATTCGTAATCATCCTTCTCGGAGTCCTTCTCGGGCGAAGCGAAAATACCAGAACGTAATTTCATGCGACGATTGGCGTTGACAGGACCATGTGACGGGTCTTCCGGAGCACTGGCGCCAGGCAAAAGAAACTGATGTAGAGTAGTACTGCGTAATTTCTTCTGCCCGATTTTTCTTGGTTTGGTGTTTGGTGCTGCAAAACAGAACCGTGGAGTGAGACTGACTGGGAACTGAAATCTAAGCACTACCTTCCTGGGCACTGCCATCTGCGGGGACAAGGCTTGTAGAACTGTTGACAGGAGCCAAGTCGGTTTGATCCTGACTACCCAAGGACGAAACCAATTGTTATGCCTGCTGGGACTGTGCAACCTCGGAAGCGACGGAAGCGACGGAAAGCGATGAGGACGACGGTCGCAGACGTTGCAGCGGAGTCGGAGTCGCCAACACCAGCATTGGCAGCTGGGGATAGAACCAAAGGCGTATCAGATGCAACTTTAGTTTCATGGGTCCCCAGTTTACATCACAATTCGTCATTGACCTCGCCAAAATGACCTCATCAAGAAAGCTCAAGCCGATGCCCAAAAAACCATGAAGAAGAAAATGAGGACTGCCAAAACGCAGGAAGAAAAGAAAAAGATCGAAGAGGACGAGGTGCATGAGTCCGAGCTGTACAAGCAAATGTGGATGTGTATTCCTCAAGAGTACCGCAGGTCTT
>WBZZ01001694.1:180000-227500 GCA_019918135.1 Paulinella micropora
GCAAGTCCCTGGACTAACACTGATTATGCTCGCGCTCTTCGAAAAGCTGTAGGTAATGATTGCGTTTCTTCCTTAACACACCTGGGTTCCAAAAATCCGTCAGATAACTGGAACATGACATGTGTTTACTGTTTCCAAGGGTTTATAGGTCACTTTCACGTTTTTCTTGTTTTTTTGTAGACATTTGCATGCCGGAAGAATCGTTGCCAGGTGCAACAAGAGCGGAACCCACCGAGTTTATCGTCGGCGTCCACGTCCCTTTGAAGCAGATTACTGTCGTTTTTGACGCAGCCAATCGCGCCGGTTACTCTTGCACTTTCCTATTACTGTCGTCGGCACCCGTTGGAAGCCTTCTTTCTAGTACTCAGATCATTCTCGGGTCAACACAGATTGTGTTCTACTTATCCGTCGGATTTTTGGAACCATGTTGTGTTGTGATAGTGCATCGTGGTCGTCGCCTGCTACTACAACAGCTGCTACACCAAGTTCGCGACCTGGGACCAGGCCCTGGATCTTCCGTTGGAGCCCACTGGTCCTGAGCTCTATCAACAGGCTCAAGACGCTTTGGACGAACACCTTAAATACGTCATGCCTTTTGAGGTAGAAGGAAGTGGCAATTGTTTTCTTGTTCAGCACGAGGGTCACAAGTTTACGCTTAAGGGAGAGTCGAACCCTGTGAACAAGTCGTAGGAGCCTGTCAAGCTTGACAAAGGTTTTTTCACATTTCAGATCCTTAACGGGTTCTCATCACTTCTGTTTTTTTTTTTTTTTTTTTTTTTTTTTTTTTTTTTTTTTTTTTGCCTTGTTTTTCAGCGTTGCCTTACATGTTCGGCGGTGACAATAGCAAATACCTCGTTGTCGACTTTTGCTGCGGCAGTGGGTCGTTTACACTAGCTGGTTTAACACTTGGGTATCACACTTTGGCCCTCGACAATGACGTGGGTCAGATGCTTGGTTTCCAAAGTAGTGTACGTAAGTTCGGGGAGGATCATCTGCGTATCATGAGAAAAGCTGAGAAGCCACCTAGGCCGAAAGACGGTGGGATGGAAGGTCCTGTTGATGTCCACCTGATTCCTTTCCAGTACGGTTCGATTGAGTCGACCACGGATATCATCATTCCTTTTTCAAAGTTGGAGAAAGATTCAAAGGGCGCACAGGGTTCAGGGGACGAGGATGAGTCAGACAAGGAGGAGGACCAGGTTCATGACCTGTATTGTTTTCTTGTTTTTGATTCCACGCTGACCAATTTATTTTGTTAGGTTGTTTGTCAAATTGCAGAATTCATCTCAGCGTCAAACCACGATGCCTCAGGACGATGTTATCAAGACGTTGCTCGAGAAGCATGAGGAGGAGCTCCAGAAGTTGTTCTCACTGCGGGAGCGTATGCGTGTGGAACGAGAAGCGCTCAGACAAGCAGGCGTGGACGTCCCTTCGTAAGTTTTTTTTTGCTTGTTTCGGTGGCACAGTTACTTTTTGTATATGTCTTTAGAGCGCGAGGTCAGGTTTTTGAATATCCTGTTTTGGGGGCTGCGCTTCACCTTGACCACCAAGGGCTAGAAAAGTTGAGGGAACTTGCTACCCCCATGCATCTGCTGCTGACGATCCACTCGTGAAGAAGTTCATATGAAACTCCTTCTTGCATAGCGGCAAGTATAGGTCTGTTGAGAGGATTGGCGTACTCCGAGAATTCGGTGGTTTCCCTCACGAGCTCCTCCTTCCCAAGGCCAGGATTTTTCTTTGACTTAAACGCTTTGTACTGTGCAGTTTTCTTGATCCACTCGTCTTCAACTGACTTGTTGACTTCCTCCAGCATGTCCCATAAGTTAGATGGAAACGTAGCAGTACGGAGAAGAGCGTAGGAATTGCGAAGGTTGTTCACCAACGTGTACAGCTCCGGGTCCGCTTGGCTGTCCTTGGCAGCAGCCTTGAAGGCTTCTTCACCAGGCCAAGCGCGAGTGACTACTCTGGCGATGAGAAGGATGTTCCAGCGCTTTTCTTCGTTCAACATGTTGGCTCTGCCATAGATGGTATTGTTTCCCACCAAAGACCTCAAGTACACGTCTCTGTCATCAGGAGCTTCGTCTTTGGGAACCAAATCCAACAGCTCAGAACACAACTTCAGGACCTAGAAGCAATCCAGCAACCAAAAACAGAATATTTCCTTCTTCAACCTATGCTGCAACTCCATCAAACAAGAGAAAGCAAGTAAAAAAGCGAACACAGGGCCGGTTCCACTTATCTGACTGATTTTTGGAACCAAGCAGTGTTGACAAAATTCACAAATTAAATTGGTGGCTGGACCAACAAAAATCAAACAGAAGCTTGTTCCAAAAATCCGTCGGACAATTGGAACCGACATTGTGTTACGGGAAAAGGAAAAAGGGGCTGACCTTAGCAAAATCGTCCTCTTTCCAGTGATGCATGGCCCTCTTCTGACTGATGCTGCCCATGGCATGGGCATCCAGCTTGATCAAGTTGACGTACACAAGGCAAGACTTGAAGCACAAAAGCGGGTGAGCCAATTTGGGGTCTGTAGCCAGAGCCTCCTTGAGTGCGGCGATTCCATGGCTTCCTCCAAGCACCAAGTAGTAGACATCTTGGTGCTTCGCGTTCGAGTAAGTCCTCTTGACTTCGTCGGTAGGCCAAGCCAACTGAGTGTTCTCCGCGACCTTGCGCTCAGGGATGAGACCAGCGGTGGCCTCCTGGAACTGTTGAATAGTGGAGAATTGCGTGTAATTCAACAGGTCATTCCAGAACGGCTGAACAAACTTTTCCTCGTCTATTAACCCAATACTTTGTTTGCCTTTGGCCGTCAACATCACTGGATAAAGATAAGCAGGCCGCAGGTTCTCGAAAAGGTTTTCTTTGATCTTGCCCACAAGGCTTTTGACTTGGTTGGAGTTCAGCGGTCGAGTCTGCCAAGCAGGACTTGCTCTGAAAAGACGTTTGTAGAAGATCTCGAACTTTCCAACCTCGTGGTTCATGCGAATTCTGAGATGCGTTTTCTCCAACTCGGTGAGGAATTCACCCTGCTTGCGCTCAGACTGGATAGTCTTCTGTTGGATATTCACAGCTATTGTATCTCGGTTGTCGCGTTCGTCAGCACGGGACGCCAAAGATCTTGCACATGCATTTGAAGTCTGCAGCCTCTTCCTGGTTGTTTTGTTTGCAGAGTCAACTCCCTTGCCAGATCTTTTGCGCTTCAAGCGAGGTTTTTTTTCCTTGCCTTTTTCCCCTTCTTGTTCCTCCAACGGTGCAGAAGGTTTTTGTTCCTGTTTCTCTCTCTCTCTCTCTCTCTGTGTCTTTCTTTGTCTCTCTCTCTCTCTCTCGCTTTCATTTTCTCTCTCTCTCCGAGTATCTCTCTCTTTCTCTCTCTCTCTTTCTCTCTCTCTCTCTCTCTGATGTTGTGTTATGTTGTGTTGTGTTGTGTTGTGTTGTGTTGTGTTATCTTATCTTATCTTATCTTATCTTATTTATCTTATCTTATCTTATCTTATCTTATTTTATCTTATCTTATCTTATCGTATCCTATCGTATCCTATCGTATTTTATCGTATCTTATCTTATCTTATCTTATCTTATCTTATCTTATCTTATCTTATCTTATTTTGTCTTATCTTATCTTATCTTATCTTATCTTATCTTATCTTACCTTACCTTACCTTACCTTACCTTTACCTTTACCTTTACCTTTACCTTTACCTTTACCTTTACTTTTACCTTTACCTTTACCTTTATCTGTATCTTTATCTTATCTTACCTTACCTGACCTTATCTAATCTAATCTAATCTAATCTAATCTAATCTAATCTTATCGTAGCTTAGCTTAGCTTAGCTTAGCTCAGCTCAGCTCAGCTCAGCTCAGCTCAGCTCAGCTTAGCTCAGCTTAGCTCAGCTAAGCTTTAGCTTAGCTTTAGCTGTAGCTGTAGCGTTAGCGTTAGCGTTAGCGTTAGCTTTAGCTCTAGCTCTAGCTCTAGCTCTAGCTTTGGCTTTGGCTTTGGCTTTAGCTTTGGCTTTGGCTTTATCCGCAGTACAAATTAGTGATTCCGCTGCCTTGCTCCCTTATCCTCTGCCTCTATCGTTTCCTGTTTCTCTATTTCTGTCTCTTGGGCCTCCCTTTTTTCTGCTTTTTCCTGGGCTATCTTGGTTTGCTTTTCCACCTCCTTTTCTCTACGTGAGTGTCTCTTACTAGTGGCTGAAGTGGCCTTGTTTTGTTTCCGTTTTGAATGAGGACGCCGGCCTTTGCTACGGCTCTGTTTTCGAGGAGGCATGAGTCCGTTGGCCAGTCAAGCTTTTATTTTCGCAAAAAGGTGTTGAGTGCACGAAAAATGGCTGAAAAATGCACAGAATTGCCTTTGAAAAATAGTATGGGCCGGCCTGAACTTTTTAAAAAAACTTGCTGCGCGGGGGAACGATAGGCTTTTAGAGGAGATGGTTTCACGTCAAGCCCTTTTGCAGTAAGAAAATTCATAACTTGAATTTGTTCCCAACATAATTTTCACTTATTTTTGTACATGTTTACCATAGTGATTTTTTAAAAACATACTTTTACTTGATAGTGATGCATTTGAAATTATGGTACGTACGCACCAGATAATATTTTTTAATGATTTTTTCGTTGGGAACTCTTTCAACACATGTACTTGCAAATTGTACAAAAAATTCAAACACAACTATAAAAACTAAAAGATCATATCGTTCCCCTAAATTAGCAAACTTTAACTATAGGTAACTTTACATATGTAGTCTTGCTAGGTAGCCCGGATAGATCCTGAAAGGTGTCGGTAAAGGTTCCACGATGGGTAGCTTCCCAAAGTTGGGCCCGCAGGGCATCATACGGTGTACCTAGTAGGGGGGGGGGGGGCACCTACGCAAACCACCGCGCTGCCGACCCCGCCTCGCCGGCCCGCGCTGTTGCCAAAACCATTATTAATGCCGTTGACTTTTCATTGTTTTTGACCGGCCCGTTAGATTCTCCTCTGGTGACACACTGTAGGCATCATCCCCGGATAGCCGGTAAAAAGTACCCTTTTCCTGGTGAAAGGTGCACCAGCCTGTTTTTCAGTATTATTTGTCCGGATTGGACCTATGCCATTTTATTCCTGGTCTGTTGCCGTTTTCCTTTTCGGCTTCACTGAGCTAATACAACGAGACATCATTCTCATTCTTGAGGACTGTGTTTGGTTGTATTACCGACTTTTTATTGAGCTATCGTTGGGGGCATTACATTTGGAGTCCACATAGAGTGATTTCTTTCTGCATTGCCACCCGGGCATCCAGAACAAATTTTCACTGACCTGTCTCACACGGGGACGTCAGACGAAAACAAATACTCCAACACAGAACCCTCATAGCTCTGTTACAAAACAAATAATTTGATTGGCCTCAAGTAGGTGTCTCGTACCCTCTAGCCCAATCCATATCGGCGTGCTCACAAGGAGACATCAGATACAAACTCTCAAAATCTCTGTCGTTCTTGCTGTTCTCACACAGAGACCCAAGAAGAAGGAGGTGGACAGAAGAGTGAACAATCACACACAAAACGCAAACAAGCATAGGGACAGGAGCACAACACTCTACCCTTCTAGTTTGTGCATTTATTTGCATTATCTCACACATACGTCAGAGTATTTTTGCAAATCTCTGATCGTTCTCAAAAGTAGGTCTGAGAACCTATCCGACCGACTGTCGACTTCTCAAGGAGAGCTTCTCTAGCTTCTCTATTACTATCTGTGTGTAGGTCCTAGTGCCTCATACTAGATACAATATAGAAAAGAAGGGGGAGAAAGCAATTTGAGTAAGGAGGACAAGAAATCGGAGAAAATCTCAAGGACTACATTTCTCAAACAAAAAACAAACGTACAAACATTGTCACATAGAGGAAAGAAGATCTCACTCTACCCTCTCTCTTAGTTTCTCTCTTCACTAGTCAGTCGACTGAAGGAGGAACAGAACTCAAACGAACGAAAACATAACATAGGAGCTGACACTGTCCTCCTGTTATTTACTAATACGACACCATGTCGACAGAGACCACCGAGGTGAGTGAATTTTTGGAATCACAAGAACAAGAAGAGCTAATGCAACAAGGAGGAGGAGGATTGACTGAAGGAGGAGGAGGATCGGATGATGGAGGAGGACAAAAAGAAGAAAAAGCAGGAGGAGAAGGAGTAGGTGGAGGAACAGAGATTAATAGACGAAGAGTAACAATAGGAGTAGGAGGAGTAGGAGGAGGAGGAGGAGGGAGAGGGAATGAAGCAGGAGCTGGAGGAGTAGAAGAGAGCTGGGAGGATGTAAGAGAATATGGAAGAGACGAAGATGAAGGAGGAGGACTTGAACAAGAAGAGAACAGTGGAGCGGATGGTAATCCCATACCACCTGCCCATACAGGAGGAGGAACACGACAAATGATCCACTTGATTAATATTGAAGGGGAAGAGATCACAGAGGAGAACAACAGTGGGTACAAGCCCACTATGACCTCTCTAAAGAAGATGGGGGCGGAGAAGGACACTTATGTGTGGATTTAAGAAGAGAGAGGAGTCGTACTAGAAGGGATGTCTATATCCCATTATCAAACACACCACAGCTCCTCGGCAAACTGGTCTCCAATCAAGAAGAGAGAAAGAAGGTGCAGCATATCAAGTTTGGGGATTCACATACCCACCTTGAATACTCGATGCTATCTTTGGGGTGTATACCCAACCTCTGATTTGGGAACGTTCGTACGGCCCACGGTGTGAGGGCTACCTCCAGTACGCAAACCCAAGGGCAAGGGCCAGACTCCTCGCGACTGGTCAGGAGGCAGTCGATATAGCAAAAATGAAGACCATTCTAGGTTCGAAAAACTTGAATGGCGTATTCCAATTTTTTACGACGGAAATGAAGGCTTTGGAGGAGGGGAAGAATGAGATGGAGAAAAACATTAAGGCAGCAGGAGAAACTCATCCTGTGGTTGATGAGTTAGATAAGACCGACAGGATGCTGACCAAGCTCAGACTGTTGGTGGGTGCGTTACTGTACAAGGAGGCGTGGAAGAGATGGATTCCTACCAAGGATCACTCTGTCCTTAAAACAACCACTCCACCACCGGTCGCCAATAGAGCAGGTGTCGAACAATATGTGGAGAAATATAATTTTCTCAGATCTGCTTCTGAGTTGGCGGCCTTTATCACTCATGCTCAAAAGCTGGTGATATCTGAGAAGAAGAAGGCGAAAGAGAATGAGGAGTTCGAGAAGAAGATGAGACTGAAAAGATGAAAGCAACAGTGAGTAGTGCAAGGGCACCCCCTCGCATATCTTCCCCCACCAGCTCCTGCCCCACCAGCCCCTACACCCCCGGGCTCAACTACGGTGGTGGTCACAAACACGAGAAGAAGGACAGACAGAACATCATAAATGCCTTCAAGGGGAAGAAAGGAGGATTGGCAAGTCTCATGCTCTACGCCAAGACGAGCTCAGACAAAGACTCTGATGCTTCGCTTCTGAGCAAGCTCAAAGAGATCAATGCCTTCATGAAGGCTTTTCCTTGTGACGAAACTCAGGAATATGAGGCTCTCGTTACTGTTTTTGATCAATCTTTAGTCTCGGAAGGATTCGATCTAACACAGTACAAGGTTTTGAGAAAGAAGGAGGAGTTTAAGAGAAACAATGCAACAGGCCTAGACGCTCAGTGTGAACTGGCGGTGGACACACTCATCTCATATTTTCAATCTCATGGATACCAGCATCTCTGCACTGGTACTCTAATAGGATTTGAAATCTTTGAGACAGTGGCGATGAGTTTGAGGAGTGCTGTTAGCTTGGCGGCTTCCCTTACGGAGGTAGTTTCCTCCTATGGGCTATTCTATGGCCGCAAGCCGATCATTCTCTATTTTTTTTGGCATGGCACTCAGTGCACCCGAGCAAACTTACTAAACTCAAACAACAATGCCCGACGTTTAGTACAGTGAAGTCCAAGAACTTCCTCGAGACACACGTGTTCGAAGCTACGGTTCGAAACGTTGCTCCGGCAGCACTGTTCCAAGAAGTTATGAGTGCATGTTCTCACTTGGACACAGTCACGGAGGCACACATGGCACAGGCAGGCGGTGTACCTGTTGGCGCGCAAGCCACGTACACAAGCCGAGTTGCCGGTTGGAAGAGACAGAGAGAGCCAGACCTTAAGGTCTCATGCTGGAGGTGGTTCGCGGGCTTGCCGTGTAAGGCAGAGATGGAGCACAGAGAATGCTCTTTCAATCATGACGTCGACAGGCAGAACCCAGTAGCAAGGGCTAACTTTCTAAGTAAGACGGAAGGCAATGAACTGGGCCTTTTCCGGCTGCTTCAGACTGCCTCTACGAACGAAGGCTGGTATGCAAATCAGTGTGATGACGGCGAGTTACGAGAGGCAATTATTGCCTATATGAAGAGGATGGAGAAGAAGAAGGAGGAAAGGGAGAGACAAAAGAACAAAGAAGCCTCTCAAAGAGGACGAGGAGGAGGAGGAGGAGGAGGAGGAGGACGAGGAGGACGAGGAGGACGAGGAGGAGGAGCAGAACGAGGAGGAGGAGCGGGGAGAGGAGCCTCGAGGTGGCAGGGAACCCCTTATAGAGGCAGAGGAGGTCGGGGATTTAATCCTCATGGAGGAAGAGCTTTTCGTAATCGGGCTCCAGCCCCCCCACCTAGAGGACTAGGAGGCTCATGGGCAAGCTCCAACCCAAACTTCGGTCGAGGTCAGGCTTATAACACTGCCTCGGACACCGATCCGTCATCCTACCCGGACGCTACTCAAGGTAATCGATTCGAGCTGGTGGAATGACAGGAGGGGCAAGGAGAGAGGAAGGAGAAAACTGTGAAGATTAACCCTAAAGTCACAGTGTTTTCTAATGCTGTTGTGCAGACTGGGCCAACACTTCCTCTATGTTAGAGCAAAGATGTGGGTACACAGAGGCTGCAGCCCCAAGGTAGCCTCATACCCGTTCACACATCACGAATACCAATCATAACTGATGCAAATAGGAAGGCGAAACTAGCGATGGAGGCGAGGAGGCCAATGGCACGTATCGCTTCGGCCAAGCAAACAATTACGAACAGACTCAATGTCAACGATCGCGGCGGGCGGCGAGAAAAAAGACAATAAGTGCACTCAAGTGCCACAAGTCAATATCACTGACATAGTAAACGCACCGATACCGCTGAATAATAAAAACGTTAGTGAGGGGAAACAAGAGGAGAAGAAGGAGGAGATGAAAGACTTGGAGACAAGACTCCAAAATTTGGAACGCAAAGTTCTTGTTCTCGCAGCAAATATACACAGGCCCGATGCTTTGTGTTATACAGAACTTTATTGTGAAACTTTGAAAACTGTATTAAAAGTTGGTAATGATACGATGGCGAATATTAATATTGTCGGCCGGAAATTCTTAAATCGTTACCGGGATTGGGTGGACGTAAATATGAAAAATTTGACGGGCACTTTGAAGGGAGTGAGTAGCCGGACGGTCATCACGGGCATCATCGCACTGACCTTTAAATTAAAATCCGCACGAGTATACCGCATGGACCTTTATGTCGTCCCCGGTTACCACGGATCAATATTACTGTCGTATGACCAATTAGCTACGATGGGGGCTGTGATTGATTGCGCCGCACGGCGAGTGATATATGGAGTAAAAAGAGGAGAGGAGAGTGATATTGATCCAATTAACGCTACTGACTCTTATGAAGCTTATGAGCTGAGTCTAGCGACGGATCACAAAAGCAAATCGCGCAGTATGGCGAGGGTGGAACACGCGGACAGCAAAGATGACCGGGGCATGGGTGCACCCGCGTTGTCACGCTGTTGACCAGCGTTTGAAAACGAGCAGAGAGTCGAACACCGACACGAGAACAACACACACATAGCACATTGCTCGTTGTGCTTGGGCTGTAACTACATCTTAAAGGGACATAGCTCTTCTATACATCACTGTGAATAGGGGTATAAGAAAAGGTCGCATATTTACCTATCTGCGCCTTCAATCCCCCCTCCCCGTCTTATACGGGAACCGTAGTAAATAGGGGCAGATTGGTAAATATCTGCAAATGAGAGCGCACTTTCCGGGTCTGCTTCCTCATGGGTGATCGGCTCCTGTGGAGACAACCCATTGAGTAGCTTGAGTGACCGCTAAGTTTTTGCTCTTCATCACCGTTGTAGTCCGGTGCTTACAAAATGCAAATTTGAGTTTGGAGATTTCGAGTTCAAATTTGAATTTGAATTTTGAACTATCTCCTCCCCCTCTTCTATGGCGATCTGGCATAGACGTACAACGGTCTAATCATGTCGCAGTCAAACCGATCCGAAAATTACTGGGCGGTCTGCATCTGATTTGAAGCAGATCTCCGAGCAATTCTAAGGTTGCTCATCCCTAGCATATGTCTCGGCCCTAATCCGTCCGAAGGATCTGTGATCCCGAGAATACAGGGAGGCTTTGGTCTCAATTGTTCAATACCCCCGTGCATCCTCGTCCATCATATGGATGAACGGGCGCTATGCCAGTGTCAAGGGTGCCGTTGGCGTATTCGGCGTTGTTTGTTTGGTTTTGTTGTCTGCAGACATTTTCTTATTGCCACCCGGCAAGTATCTACTTCGCTGTGGCGAAGGTAGAAGTGTTTAAGAATATATATACAACCTATTGGCTGGGTCTCAAAACGCGTCTATGCTTATTCGTCGAAGCATGCTTGCTCGAGGGAGTTCATGAACTCCACTTCGCTAGACGGTACAGGCAGCTCTTGCCACTTAACTTAGATTAGATATAGATTAGATATATATTAAATATAGATATACTGCGATTATGGTGTGGCTTAGCTTAGCTTAGCTTAGCTTAGGTAGGTAGTAGGTATTTGACCTGTGAGCAAGCTGTGCGGTTGAGAGCGCTGCAGACAGCACGAGCCACTTCGTCGCACACGTCCACACACAACGCGTCGTCCGGGTACTCTTTGTAACCGGGCAGACAGGGCCCTAGGCAAGCAAGTAAGTAAGTAAGTGAGTAAGTAAGTAAGTAAGTAAATATGTAAGTATGTATGGTATGTATGGTATGTATGGTATGTATGTATGTATGTATGTATGTATGTCACCAATCGTATTCGGTACGGCTCTTTAGACGGTGTGAACGGTAACGTTCGTTCGTTGTGTGTGCGAGCGCCGGGCATTGTAGCCGCAGCCTGCGCTCCGCATCCGTGATATCTGGGTAAGGTGGGTAGATCCGGTGTACTCTACGCGTCAGTGGGTCATACGCGTATCGTACCGGTTTCTGATACTCCTCCCTTTCCCAATCTGGGTCTTGGTTCAGGTGTAGGTCCATACCTCTCAACATCGTTTCCGTGTCGATGCGATATGGCCTACGCACTCCGGGTGCTACGACCCTCCACGTTCGCGGCGGTACCGGGCCCCGTTCCGAATACGCGTATATCGGACGGTCGATCGGTCCGTATACTCCGAATATGTTATCGGAGGCATGAAAGTACGCGGGGAATACTTCGTCCCTGCCCCAATGTGCCGTCGGCTCCGGTGGCGGGCAGCGGTGATGCTGGTACGCCGGATCCGTGGGTCGTGGCCGCTCATCGGGCCGCTTCTCTTCGGGCGGGTTCAGCTTGTCACTGTAAGCGTCGGGCTTGAGTCTATCCTCATCGCCGACTTTCTTCCAGTATCTCAAGCGTGCTTCCTCCCTACCGTCCATCCGCGTGAGGCTCAATTCTTCGCCATAATATAGGCTCTCGTCTTCCTCTGGGATCCATCCAAATCCCGAGTGTTGAGGGGTGTTTAGCCCTTCGGGATCGACGTCCTCATCCGTATGTTGCGATGCAGGTGTACTGCTGTCCTCAGTCGGTGCCTCCCCCTCGTCAGCCGATGACTTCATAGGGGTCATCAACATCTCCGACTCGACTTCAGCTTTTCCCCGTGGGGATTTCGGTGTGGTCACAACACTAGCCTGAGTTGTGCCACCTGAAGGTTGAGCGGGTGTGAGCGGTGTATTGGGACCGCCAAGGTTGCGATGCAGGATTTCGTTTCCCTGTGCGCCCTTGCTTGCAAGGTTATTTGCGCCACTGCTCAGAGTGGTCATTGTGATGTGGGGTGTCCCCTCTGGTGAGGTATGTATCTGACCGCACCTGAAGTTCGCTTCCTCAGATGGGTCTGGTTCGTCCAGCTGCTCCGCTTCGCGACGCCGGTCCGCCACCGGGCTAGCTGCCGGGGTCGTTCCGGCCTGACTATCCCGCGCGGATGGAGGGAGCCGATGCCCTTCTCCCGCGATCGTCCGTAATCCTAGGTGTACTATCAGTATCACCAGGACCGAAGCCACGCACGCCAGGAGGAATCCCAGATACTGCTCCACCAGATGTTCGGTGCCAAACATACACCGCTAGGTGCCTATATCACGTATATGTCCGTGAGTTCGTATGTATATATATCTGTATGTCAGGCGGTATGTAGATAGGGACATGTTATATTTCTTAGTGGTATAGATATGCTTATGTGTATACGTAGGGCCGTCGGGTGCCTAGAGCCCCTTCCATCCAAACAAAGAGCAAACAAGAGCGAGCATAATATCTAAGACACTTTGTGGGGAATAACTTATCATACACCACTCATGCCATTGCCGCGGGAGGCGGGTGTGCAACTCGAGAGGAGGTGGGTATAATGTGCAATGCCAGCCACATCGACGGGCATTGCTGCGCGTCAACATAGTTAGCCCGAAGCTATTCCGACCCCTGGTGGAACACCAACTACTAGCCCGTCAAGATACCTTCAGGGCCGTCCACCTCACGGAGGGTAAGGCAGGGTCTTTTCCCGTGTATCATGTCATGTTAGGCTCTCTTTTGCTATCTCTAAGAAGAATGGACTTGGGTAGTATTTTAACAGATATGGAGTCCAAAGCCGTGTCCCTTTCCTATAGCTAGTTTCTTACTCTTGCTACCCAGTATTGGTCTTTGGATCTCGCATACTACCCGCGATAACTATGCTTGTGAGGTGTCGCACAGCATGCTGAGCTACTAGCTTGCGCCTCTTTGCCTGCCCTAATTTGGCTTTCTTATATTTCCCTGGTGGTGGTGCTCCGATGAGATGGGTCGCTATGCCCTCGGCTAGTATCTCATACCACACCCGTAGGGGGATTCGACCGTGCTGTAGATCTAATGGGTAATCCAGCACCATCCTAGGCCACGCTTGTATTTGCCACGGCGTGTAGCCTTCGGACTTGTCCGTTATGCCATTCCAGAACGTTTCGACTTGGTTGGAGTAGCGGTATACTGGATAAAAAGTCCGCGATTCCGGCTCGTCGAGGTCCTGGTATGATCGATAGAACTGCAGTACAGGCGGCTCGGCTTTGATTGCCTTGCTTGTGCGCGTGACCCGAGTCTGCGGCTCCCATTCTCTCACTTTCATGAGGAAGAAATCGTTGAGGCAATCGTCGCCGACGTGTGCCTCTGGTGGCCGAAGAAGGTATATCTTTCCGACGTGCCAGTGCATGGTTTTCACGTCGTCGGCCGACCTCAGCTTTGATTCAGCTGGTGGGCGTCTCGGCACCGGTTCGACCTTCTCCTCCAGTTCCGACTGCAGGTGGTTGGTCGGCCCTGGCGCGATAGCGTCCCCCTCGGAAGCGTCGGCTTGTTCAGCCGCGACTTCGTCGGCTTCGTTATTATTCGGATCATTCCCCTCGGCTTCGGCCGGCAAGGGTTGTGTCGGGTCCTCTTTCGCCTCGGCCGTCTTGTCTCGGCGCTTGGGCGGCGGCCTTAAACTGTGTTCCAGCTTCTGTACCGCTTCCGTCATCGTTTCGTTACGATCCAGCATGGGGTTAAAACGCATAAGCCGCCGTACACGTACTACTAGCGTCTTACCCTTTCCCTGTATTCGGTATGTCAAAGCACCTACTTGTTCTACGACAGTGTAAGGGCCTTGCCACATCGGGAAGAGTTTGACACTAACCAAGTTGGGTACCTGGGGTACGTACAGGAAGACTAAGTCCCCTTTATGGTATTCCCCCCGACTCATACTTGACTTTGTTCGGCGTCTGCTGGTTTTGTTTGTGAGCCTCTTCGGCCTCCCGCGCCTTCATGACGTAGTGTCCGGCTTCCGCCATGACTCGTAGGCGACAGGCCATCAGCTCATCATGCTCCAAAAAGCCCCCTTCCGGGAAGTTTGGTAACACCAGCTCCTCCGGGATCCTTAATTGCTGCCCGTATACCAGGAGATTGGGGGAAGCGCCCGTGGCATTTCCGCCCAATGCCCTCGATGCGGTGTTGTTCATGGAGAACACAAAAGACGGTAAGGCCTTATGCCATATATGCTGATTATCGCGACAATACTGCTGGAGCGCGGCCTTGAGCGGTCTATGGACCCTCTCGATTTTGCCGTTGCTCTCTGGTGAATATGCAGTTACGTATTTCCACTTAAAGCCCCACACTGTGGACAGCCGAGCGGAGAGTTCGTTCGTAAACTCCGATCCCCGATCGCTGTATACATTTTTCGGCACTCCGGTGTATCGGAAGACATAGTCGACCAGTGCCTCGCATGTCGATTCCGCATCCTTTTCCACCACTGGTACCGCGAACACATAATTCGAGAGGCGGTCTATGGCTGTCAGGATGTACCGATAATTGTGGGTCTCCGATCGCGGTAGCGGTCCTACGTAATCAACATGCAAAGTTTCGAACAGGTTCTCAACAAGCTTGTATTCGCCATAAAGGCCTTTCTGAGCGTTGTTGTGTGGTGTCTCGGTTTGCTTGCAGTGTTCGCATGTGTCGACTGTGTCGGCAATGGATTTCTGCATGCCATGCCACCAAAACCTGCGTGAAATGAACCATGACATTTTACCCCTTACCGTGTGTGAGTTGAGAGCAGAGCGGTGAGTGGCTAAAAGGATCTCCTTGCGTAACTGGGTTGGTACCCGCAGTGTCCACTTTGAAGGCGTATTTTCCCACTTACCACCTGCCCCCTTATACCACAGGAGGTTATCATGCCAGGTCATCGTTTTCTTATGGGCTCTTATTTCTCTCGTCTCAGGATTTGCTATCGGGTCAATAGCGTGAGCAATGAAGGGGCCCCATTCCTTAGAGCTCTTCGCCAACTGACCAAACACCTCGGGGCTCGCCACCGTCATATCCATGTCATCCAGCTGGAGAGCACTGGTGACTAGGCTTATAGGCCCCTCTGTTCGGTGTGTTCGCTCGGCAGCCGCGATAATCGCCGACCTTTCAGGGTGAACATGCTGGGGTACCCAGAACGACTGCGTCCTATCCGCGAAAAATGCGTTAAAGGAGTGTTCATGTTCATGGGTCTGACCCGGTTTTATATCTCCCTCGCTGAGGATGTCCGACTGGGTGTCGATCTCCTCCAGCAGGTCTTGCCAGTACTCAGCTTCGTGTTGCGCGCAGCACACGCGACGTATGCATTGCAGCTGGTCCAACAGTTCAGCTTGAGAATCGGGTCTATATCCCGGTGTCCAGCTTTGCGCATTGGTGGCCATGTATGCCATCCCCGCCGGCAACGTGTCTTTGAAATCTGCTGTTACAGTATGCTCCGTGGCCGTCCAGTCACCATCGGCTGTCCATCCGACTAGGCAGGCCATCGGAGTTTCTAATGCAAAGCGGTCTAATCCGTCGCCTACAGAGCCTTTCACCCGAGGCATCCGTGATAGGCTATCTGGGACCGTATTTTCTTTACCTTTAATGTACTCGATGGTGAAATCATACAAGGCCAGCTCCGACTGCCATCGGGCCAGTCGTCCCGTATGTTCTCTGTCCATGAGCCATCTAAGGTTGGCGTGATCTGTTTGAACCAATATGTTCGGAGCACCCCACAAGTACTCCCTCAGCCGACCGAACGCCCAAACTATCGCCAACGCTTCGCGTTGTCTGGCACAGTAGTTGACGAACATGTGTGGTCAGAGTCGTATTGTTGTAAGACGGCCCCGACCGCGTATTTCGACGCGTCGGTTGCTACCACAAAACGCTTCTCAAAGTCGGGGAGAACCAAGACCGATCCGCCCTCTGTGAGGGGGTCTCGTGTCAACACCTCCTTTAGCTTCGTGTATACCTCCGCCGCCTTTGGCGGCCATTTGCCATCCGGGTCGCCGTGAAGGCAGAAGTCCCGTAATGGTTTGACAAAGTCCTGGAAGTTCGGGATAAATTCCGAGTACACCTGTGCCATACAGAGGAAGGAGTGCAGCGCTGTGCGTGTGTTTGGGCGTGGAAGGGAACGGATAGCGTCCCGCTTCTCCGACTTCAACACTATTACCCCATCCTTGACTCTGTACCCTAGATAATCGATGTGGTCCTTAGCGAACGAACACTTCTCTAGGTTCAACCTGAGGCCGAAGGCTTCTAGGCGTCTCAAGATGTCCGACACGTGAGCCAGGTGCTCCGCTTCTGTCTTTGAATAAATAACGATATCATCGATGTAGCAAAAGCTATACTGGTTAGTATGTCCGTAAGTTTCGGTGAACTTCGGATCACCGTACTTCGGGTCGGACAGAGCTTGATTCATGCAATCCTGAAAGATAGCCGGGGCGGTTTTCAATCCCATCGGGAGGACTGTCCACTGGTACAGTCTCCCGCCGACGGCGAAGGCCGTCAGTGCCCGACTCTCCACATCCAAAGGGATGTTCCAGAATCCATTCTTCAAGTCTAGCTTTGTAAAGAACTTAGCATCCCGGAGTCGGTTGAGGCCATCCCGCATACGGGGTATTGGTGCCTCGACGCTCTTGATGATCTTATTGAGCCTCGTGTAGTTGATGCAAAATCGTTGCTTGCCATCCGGCTTTGGCGCAAGCCGAACCGGTGATCGGTACTCCGACCATGACGGTTCTATTAGCCGTTTAGCCAACATATCTTGGATCATTTCATCGCAGATCTGCTCCTCCTTGTAACTGAGGCGCGATCAGCGGAGACGAGGCATCGTCTGTCCCACTTGTCGCTCTATCTTAGCAGCGGTGTGCGTCACCCCGCCGGCTACAAGGGGTCCAAACAGTGTTTTATTATTCAGAAACTGAGCCTTGAGACCCCGAACAAAGTCTGGTGACCCTGACTGTCGTGCCACGACTTCGTCGATGATCTCTTCGACCGGTTTCTGGTCTCTCGGGTCATCCGGGTATTCTAAGATGGAGTCCGGATCCTCAACCTCATCCTTCGCGTCCCTGCCTGGGTATCGCGTGGTGGACTGGTTGTCCCATGTTGCAAATTCCTGAAGTTCTATTAACATATCGGCGTATTGTTTCGCAGCCGACTTGTGAAAGAACCCCGGAAAGATCTGAAAGGCAATCTCCCGCATGTCATCTACCTTTCGGGTCAGTGGTTTGGTTCTGTATGCCAGACCATCCTGCCTTGATTCTAATCGGAATGCCATGAGTGGTTTAGCCTGTCGACTAGGTATCGGTATCGGGTCATCGACCACCCTATCCAATACATCCCTCCACCACATCACGGTGGGGTGTATCGGGAGTATAATGGTAATGTCTTCGCCCCGATCCAACCTGTCAGCCAGAAGTTTCGGCACCTTCGAAGGTTATCGGGCTGTATAGGCTCCGATCCCTTGTACCATAGTTTTAACTTTTCCATCACATTATCGTCCTCTGTGAGGCGTTTAGATGCATGGAAAACCAAGCTCGATTTGACCCTTATGAATTCATGTGGCCGTTTCTGCCCATCCCCATATAGGTAGGTTTGGTCAAAGCCGTGCCATGATTCATCCTGCTTCCGCAGCAGCAAGATTTGGGCCTCGCGCTCAGCTGCTAAATCCTCGAAGCCCGCCCATGGGCCGGTCAGCTCCGGGACATAAACATTCGTGTATACCCATGCTGTGCCAGCGGGCGTAACACGCTGCTGTGTCCGTATACCATGCGGTATGGGGGGTGCGGGCGGGATCAAGGTCACCTGCGCTCTCCCCCTATACGGATGATCTACCGGACGTTCTGGACTAGGGTTGAGTATGGGGTATTCCGCCACATGTCGGCCCCTTCCATACTTAATTACATCCTGCCCTAATAAAAGCTGAGCTGCCCTCATCTTCAGATCAGGTTTACCCAGCACTATCGTTCCCGGGAAATCTGGCATTACCAAGACGTGTATTGTGTACGTCATGCCTGTCGGGAATTCCACCGTCAACGGTATACGACCAATGATCGCACTTCTTCCGTCGTTAGCACCCCGGATATATCCGAGCTTCCCTTCGCGCGTGAAATCGAATAACTTTCCGAATTTATCTATAAATCTTTTTCCCGCGAAGGTGATTTGTGCCATGCTATCGTTACCGGTGTCCAGGTGAGTAGTTGATAACCCGTAATGCGGCGACGACAATTCGTCGCCTTCCTACGGGTTGTAAATAACGAAATAAGCCTTCCTATTAATCTCCCGCAAATCAATACTAAGCGTCAAAAAACCAAAATAACAAAATCAAATTTTCAAATCAATACAAGCAAACAAAATAAAGAAATCTCTCTTACTCTTCATTTCGCTTTTAAATAAAAACAAGAAAAAGTTTAGATTTTTTTTTTAAGGTTTTTCAATAAAAACGAAATCAATACAAGAGCGCAAATCACCCCAAAGAGCCCTCTATCTAGCACTGAGAGAAAAAATAAAAGTTATCCAAAAAACCCTTATTTTAATAACCAAAGTCCATTTTGCTTACAACTCAAGCGGGACAACCCAATTGATAGAACCTTCATCACCGCCAACCTTCTTCGTCAAGGCTGAAAGCGAAGGAAAGACGAGAATCTCCTCCTCCTCCTTACCAAGAGAAGCAAGAAAGAAAGTTTTCTTTCTGGGATTTTTCATGGTTTCGTCGCGTTCTACCCAAGCGAACGAATAATTCTCAGTTCTCTGCACGGGGTTGCGAACGAAACATTTTCGCTCAGCGTGAAAAGAAGTTATTTTTTTCTTATCAAGTTGAGCGAATTCCCTTGGAACCCTAACTAGTCTGGGGTTTTTCATTTCAGCAGAGGCTTCAGTTTCAAGTTCGCCCCACGGCTTCCAAAAACCTACAACCATCAACATTTATCATAAAAGAGAAACAATAGAGTTAGGTCTTACCACCCCCAGCGAGGTTGATTTCGCCGAGTTGGTCTGCTACTTCATTCTGCTCTCCCATATTCTATTACACACACACACACACACAAAAGCATGTGTAATAGAAATTTCTTTGAATTAGGGTGGGGTTGGAACCCCTTGGTTTTTAAGAAAACCAATTACGCAAAGTCTTTTTATGCCGAGTTGCTATCCGCACTCTCGGCTCTGTGCATGTTTCTATTGTGTTCTCGTTTAATATTTCTATTAATGCTATCATTTACGTATTCGTTAATACCATCACTGGAGTATTTGTTAAAAGAAGAATTAAACGATAAATGTTCTTTTTCAATACCAGCGAGAATTCTATTCATGACAATAGCGGAAAGTTGACCACGATTATCATTTTTCCACTTATAGAAATTATCGCGTTCTTTATTTTTTTTTCCAATTTCTTTTTTCTCAAGCGAATAAGTTTATCCTCCTCTACTTCATTATTTTCAATAGTCATTCGTTTTAACATCTCATTGATAGCATCAACTTTAATTATGTCTGATTGTTTCTTTTCAACGAGACGCGCAATTTCTTTATCAGTTTTTGAAATTCTTTCTTCGCAAGCGATTTTATCCTTATTTAGTCTATCCTTACAAGGTCTGCGAATTTCGTATTCCTCCAACCAATCGTTTTTAGTTTTGTTTCTACTAGGAATTAAGTCCATTACTGCGACAAAAAAGTGTATTTTTGTCGCAACAAAAAAGTGAAATTCTGCCGAAACCTCTGCGACACTGAAACCCAAAAAATGAAAAAATGTCGCAACAAAAAAGTGAAATTTTGTCGCATGGTGGTTTTCACGGAAATAGAATTTCTAGAATTTAACGCGCGGCTGATAATACTTCAAATACCATTTTTCCCATGTCGCTAGTAGGCTTATTAGGCGAAGAGACTAATTGGTTCGACGTAGTCATTGAGATTTTAGGTTGCGGGTTCAAGTCCGATGGAAGTTCTCTTCACCTAAATAAATGCCTTTTATTATTTTTTTTGCTTATAAATCCAATATTACCTTTGCCTTTTTTTCTCTCTTTGAAGTCCTGATATTCTCTGGTTGAATGTCTTCTCTTTTCAATAATTCTTTTGTCTTTTTCTCTTTAATAACTTCTTTAGTTTGCTCTTTCATATCTTTTTCTTCGTCAATTGGTTTATTAAATTCAGTTTTCAATAAATCACGTGGGCTTACCAACTCATCGTTATTTAATATGATTTTGAATCCAGAACGTCCCTTCACTTTGTAAATAATTTTGCTGAAAGTCTTACCGCCTTTGGAGAAAACATTCCTTTTGTTTTCTTTTCTCACACTATCACCAACATTAAATTCGTTAATTAAATTATCTCGCGTGATTTTCTGTTTATTTTTGTCTCTCCCGAAAAATACGTCAACAGGTTTGGCTTGAATTCCTCTATGAAGTTTATGATTATAGGCATCTACTAAGTCTTGAATATAACTAACCCAATCAAAATTACGATTGGTTTCAAATAAAATGTCAAGCCATCTCCTAATACTCCTTATCACTCTATCAACAACCGCGAGCGCTCTATGGTCGCCAACTTCAACAACATCGTGTTTAATTCCATTTTCAATAAAATATTCACGAGTTGCTCCTTTATATTCTCCACCGCTGTCAGTAGTAATTGATTTCAGTTTATATTTGATTGATTTCAAAGCGTAATATACTTCTTTTGCGGTTTTATTTTTTAATGGAATGATTATTAAATATCGCGAATGGCAATCAATCCAAACAAGCATCCAAGCATAGCCCTTATTGCATTTCTTGTCCTTTATCTTACTCATATCCGCTAAGTCAAGAAAAACTTGGTCTAATGGTTTATCAACCCATATGGTATTCCATATTTTTGGGTTCTTTTTCTGGTGGTGAATTTCAAGTGTTTCTTCCTCTTTTGTTTTAACTACTTCTCCCGTAGGTGTGTCTTCCGCATTAATAATTATATGTTTATTGTCCATCCAATCTATTATATATAATAGATTATATACTATGTCATTTTTTCCTAGGGTGGGGGGAAAACATTTTCTAAAAAAAGTAATCGTTCCATTAATACCAACTCACAAAATTTACGTTGAACCTTTTATCGGTGCTGGAAGTGTATTTAGAAAAAAAGAACCATCCGATTTAGAAGTCATCAATGATTTGGATAAAGATATTTATCACATATGGAAAGATATGAAGAAAGTGCCAGCGGAAACAATTAATAGATATGATTTTACACCTTCAAGAATCAAATTTGAAAAATTTTAAAAAGGTAAATTCAAAGAACCAAGTATGAGACTTTACCGAAATTTATATTTATCATTTAATTCATTCGCCGGAAATAGAAGTTCTTTCGCCGATTACAGAAATTATGATAGGCTATCTTCAAGGGAACATTTTAAGAAAAACATTGAAAAATTAAAAGATAGATTGAAAGACACTATAGTATTAAACAAAGACTTTAAAGCAGTGATAAAAAAATATGACACACCAGACACATTTTTCTATCTTGACCCACCATATGATGAAGAAGAAAATAAAAGTTGGGGATATAAACACCATGCGTCTCCAGAGGAAGTATATAATGCGCTAAAAGGAATAAAAGGTAAATTTATTTTATCTTATAACTATTCCAAAAAAATAAAACATATTTTTAAAGACTTTAAGATAAGGAAAGTGAAAACAACTTATGTATTAAATAATGCTAAAAGAAAAGCAGTAAGAGAATTATTAATTTCAAATTTTTAAAACTTTAAGAAACATTTTTCAACTTCACTTTTTTCTTTCTTAGCACCGCCAGAAGATTGATTATATACTTTTACACTTACACTGCTAGAATTTTTTCCTTTTCCTTTCTTCGGTTTCGGCGCTTCTTCTTCGCTACTCTCGCTTTCACTTTCTTCACTTTATTCAGGCTGACTCTCTTGCTTCTTTTTCTTCGTTCTCTTAGTTTCCGCCTTCGCTCTTTTGATTTTCATTTTCGCCATCTTTTCGGCAATGATATCAGTTAAATCAACCTCATCCTCACTCTCACTCTTCTCCTCTGGACTATCATTATCATGTTCAGTAATAATATCCTTAGCCAAGTTCTTTTCTTCAATTTGTTTTATTCGTTCCTCCATATCTTCATCTTCTTGCTTTACAGCATTTCGGTATTGCGCCAAAACATTTTTAGCATGCTCCATCTTTCGTTGTTTCGCTTTCGCTTTTATTCCTTCCACAGCACTACCCCAATTCCTACGACTTACTTCGGCAGACGGCATTCTATACTAAGATTAATATATTTTAGTATTTTTTAATAATTAATTGATATTTGACAATCTCACTTCGTGCTATCGCACTTTCGTTTATTGTCAAACATCGTTTTAAATAAAATTTTATTCTAATAATATAGGAAACGATTTTCTAAAACACACGAAAGCGAAGCGAAAGTGTGAATTTAGAAAATCAATGTCGCAATATAAGTCTCTCTTAGGCTTGTCAGAAACTGCAGTTGATAGTTTAAATATACTTAACTTAGACTTAACGAACACAAACATAGTGGGCTTAAACACAGACAGAGTGCCAGAAGATGCTGACCCCGTAAATCTTTATTACACTGACGGCCGATTTGATACACGTCTCGCTTTAAAAACAACGACTGATATCAAAGAAGGAAAAAATTTATACTACACAGAGCAACGAGTGAGAGACAACGACGAAGTCAAAGCCTCAACTCAACACCGCTCTAATACGAGTAATCCGCACCAAACAAGTTTATACAATTTGATAGACACTAACATATTTGCACAAGCGAGCGGACAATACTTAACTTACAACGATGTAGAAGGCAAATGGAAGAATACCGCCCTCGGTTCAATTGACACACTCTCTGACGTAGTCATTACAGCACCAGTGGCGATGAATAGTTATCTAACATATAACTCAATAAACTGGGTAAATAAAACATTTCCGATAAATGTTGATGAAACAGGCAATATTAGTATGGGAAGGAAGAATATAATAAACGTAAATTTACTAAATGACAAAGGTGTTGATGAATGGATATTTGAGCATAATGATAATAATAATAAGGTGTCGGCAGCTGGAAGTATAGACTCACATAGCGATGTGACAATATCAGGCTTCCCAGCAGATAATCAACTGATTATGTATAGCACGGGGCAATGGAGAAACACCACACCACCCTTAGACGGCACTGCCAGTATGACGGGAGGACTAAATATGGGCGGTTTTGCTATTTCGGGGGCTTCTACGTATAATGGAATTAATCTCGCAAATCTCGCAGTTGATGGTTCGGTGGTTAAACTAACAGGAGACCAAACCATAGCGGGTATTAAGACATTTAGCAGTATAATAAATGCTAGTGCGGGTATTGATATGAAAAGCCAAAGCATAACAAATGTGAATTTGGTTGATGGTGTGGATGTTTCTACTCTTGACACTTCGGTCGTTAAACTATCAGGAGACCAAACCATAGCAGGGAATAAAAGGTATTTATCAACTTTAGAAGTAAGTGGTTCGTCCAATCCTTCTACTTTTGACGGCATCGGCATAGCCTTCGATACAAAAATAGGAATGATTACAGCACAAAAAACAGCAACAGCGACTTGGTATCCGATACAAATAACTGGTTCGTATGTAGAGTTATATTCAGGTAATACTTTAATTATAACCGCAACTGGCACTACACTATCTTTGAATAACAACAAAATAACAAACTTAGCCACACCATCAGCAACAACGGACGGAGCAAACAAAAGTTATGTAGATACAAAAGACGGGCACAATGTGAAATTAACAGGAAACCAAACAATAGCAGGAATCAAGACATTTAGCAGCGCCCTTGAAATAACTGGAAATTCAACGAATGCGACAACAAAGGGAACATTCGTGGTTTTTAACTCCACAGCCAATATAGGAACTATCGGATGCCTTGATATGGGCACGGGCGTAAATTATAACTTTGAAATAAATGCCAAAAAAATAAGTTTTATTATTGATGGAGCGATAGTCGGTTGGGTAAATGCTTCGGGCCTAGATTGTAATAGTAGCAAAATAGCCAACCTTGGAACTCCAACATTAGCGACGGACGGAGCGACAAAAGGGTATGCGGACACATTGGACGGGCAAAATGTAAAACTAACAACAGACCAAACCATAACAGGAAGTAAAACATTTAATGGTGCGAGCACTACGATAAAATATCTAACTTTAACGAACAATGCCGATTTTAATAATCAAACTATCACTAATGGAGGAAATATAACATATAATGGGGCGAGGATATTAAACCAAAATGGAGGTGATATATTCTTTTCACAGACATTAGGTGATTATCAGTATTTCTTATTTACTTTAAATACTGCTACAAGTGGAACCGCGAACCAACGAGGTTATGTATTCACGAATGTAGCATTTGACAAAAGGGGCGGGACTTTATATTTCAAAACTTTTGGATAATAAAAGTGCTTCGTCTGACATGTCCGTTTTAACAATGCTGGCGGTATGCGGTTTTATGGTGCTTTGGATATGAATTCAAACAACATAACAAGTGCTGGAACAATAACGGGAACAACAATTACTTCAACCGCGGGTATATCAACAACAACATTAACGGCGAGCGGATTAATGACGGCAAATGCGAGTATATCAACAACAACGGCAACCGCAAGCGGATTGATAACGGCAAATGCGGGGATATCAACAACAACATTAACAACAAGCGACAATATAGTAGTAGGTGCTGGAAAAAGTGTTTTCATAGATAGGTCAGGATATACAAACACAAATAACAAATTAGTTTTGTGGGATGGTGGAACAGGCTCCACGACTGCTTTTAATGGATTTGGTATTAAACTAGACACAATGCTGTACAATGTTAATGCTACAACTGATAATCACATATTTTACTATGGTGCCACTAATGAATTATTTAGAATTGGTAATGCTGGAATTACTGCTTCAAAGGCAATAACGGCAAATGCGGGTATATCTGTTGTTAATAGCACGGCAGATATAAGAGGAGAAGTAAGAAGTGGGTCTCATGCTACACCAGTCGGGTTATATGTCACAGCCAATCTTGGAGCATCTTCTGCTGGTGTTGAATTTAGACACAGCAACGGGACACAGGGAGTTGGTTTTGGTTATAATTCAATATATGCTACGGGAAGCAGTACAAACCAAGATTTAAATTTTTATGCGAGGGGAACAGGAGTAATCTATGCTCAGAGTGATACAAGCATGACGACAGCATCCAGTGGATTTTTAACATTAAGAAAAAGACCACAAAATACGGCCAACCCACAAATATTTATGAAAGCAGGAGACTCATCAGGTTATGCGGTAGTAATGAATACAGGTGGATTATTACACGCTTGGTCGACTACACTATCAAATGGTGAAAATAATACGGGTTATGTTTTTATTGCAGCAGGAGCGAATGTTTGGTCTTCTGGTTCAGACAGGAGATTAAAATCAGATATTAAAACACTAGACTGCGGGGATTGTTGCGATAAACTGATGAAAATAAATTGCTGTTCATATTATTTGAAATCAGACGAAAAGAAACAGAAAAAGAACCACGGATTTATTGCGGATGAAGTAAAAAAATATTTCCAGAATTTGTATCTGAAAGTGGAATAAAAGCAGACGATGGGGATGGAAACTTTGAAGGTATATCATACACGGACTTCATACCAATACTGGTTAGTGCTTTTCAACACATGGCGGAAAAGGTAGTTAATTTAGAAAAATAAAATAAAAATCTTATGAATATACTACAAGAAATTAGAGAAAATGTCAAATAATACGACTAGACTTCACAGACCCCCGCCTATTATGGATATGGATGGCGAACTAACTCCCGAATTAAAGTCCCGTGTTCTTGAAGTAGAACTAAAGACTGAGGAGAAAAAAATAGAGCACGAATTGGAAGATAACTGGAATTGTTGTTGTATAAAAAACAGACCGACAGACAGCCGACTTATTAAATACTTATTTCAAATGGGTATCATTATTGCCATTATAACCATTTGTATAGGCTATCTGAAAAGAACTTGCCGTGCGAGGTTGCTAATACTTATGTCGGTATTTTAACCTTGCTTATTGGTATCTGTCTTCCATCACCTTCTTCAAGTAAGAAGTGATATTTATCAACTACACTTTCATTCGCTTCGCTCATTCTCTTTTGTTGATAAATATCTTGAAAAGTAAAAACGATGTTTGAAAAACACACGAGAATGAGCGTAGCGAATGTAAGTGTGGATTTTCAAATATCAACGCACTCGTATAGATGTACTTTATACCAAGAACTATCGCTGGCACACATTAATGGCAAAGCATCATCAAAACTACGACACATATTATTTCCGTTATTTATGAAAACACATTTAAATTTTGTTTCTATTCCTTTCTGAATACAATAAGCACAACTCTCATTTTTTTTATCGCCGACCCGTGAGTAAAAGTCGCAGGCAGTCCACGAAAATATTTTTGTTATTAAAAAGTTTATGAGTAGTAATATAATCATGGCTACTGAATATAAATACCAAAAGATTATTTTTCTAAGCAATGATTTTGCTGGAGGAAGCAAAACATTTAATAAAAATATCCAAATGTCATTCACACCAACCAAAATGAATATAAAATTTATCCACTATATGAACGACCAGACAGAGACAAAAACCAGAATTCTTTACATGGATAGAATTGGAATTATTGGAACATTTGCGGACAGCACCACAGCAAACATTTCAAATCTCGGTTATAATTTGGGGGTTGTCGGATGGACTGACGGACAATATACATTTAAAGTCCTTGAAACTGACAGCGGAAATATTGATACAGGAAATTTAGCGGGAAGAATTGTTGTGTGTTTGGAATTCGTAGGGTAGGTGAATATCTCCCACATGTGGGAGATTACCCACAATGTTGTGAATTTTATTCACAACGAATTCGTTGCGTAGAATATAGGATGGAGAAAATAAACAATGTCAAGGTGAAGCCAGTAAAACAAGAGGGGGATGGAAATAAAAAAGCAAAAGGTTATAAATTATTCAATAAGCCGTATGCTAACATATTTTTGCTTGCCCGTAAGAAGAGCGGGAAAACAACGGCACTCTTTGAAATACTGAAACGGACTACAGACAGAAAAACCCGCATTGTCATTATTGCTTCAACAATACACAAGGACTACATTTATAAAGCAATGGTTAAGCACTTTAAGAACAGATGCAATCCAATGGCGATTTATACCTTTCTTAAATCAGATGGCGTAAATGTGATAGACTATGAGTTAGACAAACTGAACAGACATGACGAGCAACACGAAGGAGAAGTAAAACAGGACAAAGAAGAAATAGAGAAGCCACAATTTTTATACTTTGGAAAAGAAAAGAAACAGAGCGCCGCGGAGGCACCAAAAGAAAGGCCAAGTAAGTATATTTCTCCAGAGGTTGTTTTTGTTTTGGATGATTTAGGGAGCGGTTTAAGAGATAAGTCCGTAAGCGATTTGTTAAAAAAGAACAGACACTATAAATCAAAGGTGATTATGTCAAGTCAGTATTTGAACGACCTACGGCCAGAAGCCATTAAGCAGTTAGATTATTTGTTAATCTTTCCAAGCCAGTCTCAGGACAAAATGGAACTCGTGTATAAACATTTACACTTATCTTTTGATTTTGATTACTTTCTTCAAAAGTATCACGAAGCAACAAAGGAACGATTTAATTTTCTTTATGTTTCAAGTGTTGATGATGAATTACGGAAGAATTTTAATTTAGCTTATCGCATGCGATAAGCAATTATCACAAGGTGAATAATTTTCGTCTTAAGTAATGATATTTGACAATTTCACTCTCATTCGCTTTGCTCATTATCGTTTATTGTCAAACATCGAAATTAAAGCAAAAACGATGTTTGTAAAACACACGAGAGCGGTAGCGGAAGTGGGTATTTACAAATATCAAAATAATATTTTTATATAATTATTTTTTTAATGTATATTATATGCCAGTATCACCAGTGATAGTTTCACAACCATCAGGATATAAAATCGGATACAATCCATCAATGCCACAGAAGGGAGGAAAAAAGAAAACTAAGAAGAAGGGATGCGGTCAAAAGGGAGGAAAGATTAACTGGGCTAAGGTCGGAAAAACCGCAATGGCTGTTAATAAATTCCTTCGCGATAATAAGGTAATCTCTAGAACTGCGGGGGCATTGAGTAGCATTGGGGTGCCTTACGCAGGTAGTGTTAGTGCTACAGCATCAAAACTCGGATATGGTAAGCAACGAGGAGGTGCTGTAAAGTTTCGCTAATGATATTTGTAAATCCACACTCTCATTCGCTGATATTTATCAACTACACTCTCATTCGCTTCGCTCATTCTCGTTTGTTGATAAACATCGATGTTTTAGAATAAGCGAGAAATCTTGCGATTAGCAAGATAGAAGCGCAATTCTAAAATATTATAAACATCGTTTCAGATTAATTTTTTTAATAAAGAAAAATAGATGTTTTAGAATAAGCGGGAATGCGAAGCATGAAGCGCAATTCTAAAATATCAAAAGCAAAAGTCCGTCCACCGAAGGTTTATAGAAATAAGAGCGGAAGGCCTTATATTATCCAGAAGGGTAAAAAATATTATCTTAATTTTGGTAAGAAAACAAATGATTTAAGCACATTACAAATTGTTAAACTTTTTATGAAATATATTGGTAATAAGCCAAAGTCGCAAAGGGCTAGTCGCAAGCCAAGGGAAAAAATAATCAAATCTGATTTCAATCGTCTTGAACACGAGAACCGAAACCAGATACAAAGCAACTTACAAAAGAAATATGAGTTAATACATGACGAGGAAGAAAAGGAAAAGAAGAAAAGGGAGGATTTAGAAGAGGAGAAGAAGAGGCTAGAAAGAAAAATCAAAGCAGATACTAAGGAACTAAATGAAATAATGAACAGGGATCATAAAAGACAACTGGCGGAGATTAAGGAAAGATAGGAAGAAAAATCTAGGGAACAGAAAAAGGAACAACGACTTATTCAGGAACTACAGGCAGAACAACGACATAGACAGGGATTATTGACTGCTCCAGTTGCACAGCCTATTATAGCGAACCCGAATCCCCCTTCAACTACAAATAAACCAAAGAAAACCGCAACTACATCTTCCCCAAAAATAACTGATATAACTGACAAAGTAAATAAACAAGGAAAAGATTTGGAAGAAGAAAAGAGACGAAGAATTATTGATGAAATGTTCTCCGAGAAAACGAGAAAAAAACGTGTCAAAAAAATGAAAAATAATACAATAATAAATCACCTTAAAAAAGCAGGCATTAATATCCCTATAATAAAAAACAAAGGTTCAAACGACTACGCCACTAGTTTAAAGAGATGGTTATACACACAAAAAATCACTGAAAACATATCATCGGCAGAAGATGGATGGGATAAACTAGAACAATTTACAACAAAAATGATTGCTAAAAATGAAAGCAAAAAGAATGAAGAAAAAAAAACTCCTGTAAATAGCACTCTATCGCCAATAGACCCGCCCCGTTTTGAAAATTCTCCAGATGCTAAACAACTTATATTTGAAATGACAAATCCACAACCAGCGGAGACACAACCGACAGATGTAGCACCACCCCCGAGCACAAGTTCTGTGGAGTCACAGCAACAACAGCAAGAGGAGACAACCATACCCCCGAGCGTCGCGGAGACACCAGAGCAACAGCAAGAGCAATCCATGCAGGAAGGAGAGGGACGGGGACTAATGACTAATGAAATAGACGACATAATAAAAAAATATGACTGGTATCTCGGAGCGATAGCCAGTGATGAAATTTACAAGTTGAAGCCAGGAATCAGAAAGCGATATGGATTTATTATGAATTTGGACAATCACAAACAAGCGGGGTCTCATTGGATCGCCGTATAGATAAGTCTAGATAAAGACAGGAGTGTTGAAGTGTATGACTCCTTAGCACTTTATGAACCTACTGAAGACTTCCAACAACAAATGAAACAACTAATAGACAAAAGTAATCCAAGCACATACCTGCTTATGAAAGTAAATCAAGTTAAGAACCAATCAAACACCTCGGACACATGCGGATTTCATTCTATGAGATTTTTGATGGAGCGAGCGAAAGGCAACCGATTTAAGTTTGCTAGTGGCTATACAGACTTAAAAGAAGAAGAAGCGGAGAAATTAAAAGCACAGAATGGGTATGGTAATTTTGATACATACATATAAAAGATATTTTCTAATATATAGATTTTTGAGGTTGTAGGTGGTTTTTATAAAAAGCACCTACGATGGAGTACAAGGGAGGTAGAAGTTCGGGTATCTATTACATAAATAGTAAAAATAGAATAACAGGCACAGATAGCGACTTTACACACGAAGTCAATATGAAGGGGCTAGACAATCCCACACATTGTAAAATACTTCATATTTATGTGCCGAAGTCGTATTACTCTGTGGCTTCACCATATAATACTTTTACTCTTAGCGAAGACGGGTATGAGGCTTTAATTACGATACCTGAGGGAAACTACACAATGAACAATCTAAAAAATAAGTTGTCGGAGGTGCTAACCGCAGACAGCCCAAATAATTATACTTATGTTGTATCCAGTAATAATACCAACATAGAACCAGAGGATGGCAAATTAACATTCAGTGTGTCAGAGAATAAGGGAATTCAACCGCGATTTATATTTGATAGTGATACCCGTATTCACGAGGTAATGGGGTTTGATAGAAATTCAACATATTTCTTCGCCACTGATTTTATTAAATCGCCGAACGTAATTATTCTAACTGGAGAAAAGACTTTATACCTTCAATCGGACTTAGTGGGCGAAGGAGATAATCACGTGCTACAAGAAATATACACTGCCAACGAAATTCCATTTGGAGCCGTTATATACGACGGAAGTGGGTCAGAGTATGGTAAGAAATTATCAACCAGTTCAAATAATGTATATAGGTTTTATCTTACAGACGAAAACGATCAGGCTATAAATCTTAATGGGCTAGGTATTGTTATGACATTGTTGATTTACAGAGAGACTAATTATTTTAATTTATTTACATCATTTTTCAATCTTTTGAAACAGAGATAAAGATATTTGACAATTTCACTTCTATCTTGCTAATCGCAAGATTTCTCGTAATCTCAAACTTGTTTGAGATAGTGTCAAACATCGAAACCTTTAAAGCAAAAACGATGTTTGTAAAACACACGGGAGCGGTAGCGGTAGTGTGGATTTACAAATATCAATTAATTATTTTTGGAATTATTTATTTTTTTCTATAAATATATTCAGGTGAATTAGTTAATAATCTCAACTGCCTAAAAATCAAAAACAAAATGCCAACTCAACACGGCGGAGAATTAGACTTCAGTAAGACTGATTATATCAGTGCTTCGTATCGCTTGAACAAGCTAGCCCCTCGTGAGGGATCTGCTTCATTTGAAGTCACCACTGCTGGCGGACAAGAACGAAGTTTTGACCTTATTAGCCGTCCTTTTAATCTCGCTCGGTCTTATTTGAGTTTTACTTATACTATGAGAGCGGCGGGCGCCAACACTTATTCAAGAATTTTTATGGACTGCCTTTCACAAATTAGCCAGATACAACTTCAGACCCGTAGCGGTGTTTATCTTTGCGATGTTAACAACCTTAGAAATGTGACTAAGATGCTTTGGAAACCAGAAATGAGTCTTCAAGATTTCTTAGATCTTCCAAATCATGGTAATATTATTGGATATGGATGCATGCTTCAAAAGTGTAATGCTAATGGAAAGATTGATGTCAGTGCTACTGAAGCTACTAGAACCAACTTTCGTGCGATGACGGATGGTGCTGATAACGTAGCAGCACGAACTCGCTATGTTTGCCGAACCGCCGATTTCTGCTCGTCGCTGCTTTGACTACTGGTGTTGGAGCTTTGTCGGCCGTAAATGTTAATTACAATGAGGCGAAGTATCTTGTTGGAAGTGGAACGAATGCCGTTTTGATTATTAATGTTAAAATTCCTTTGGGTATGATTCTTAATACCATTTTCGCACTTGATAAGACTATAATGTTTCCAGAGATTTTGACTATGCGAATTGTGTGGAGTGCTACTGACAGAACTGGCTATACGGTGACGAATGGTGCTGCTACTTGTGTTAGCACTGCTTATCTTGCCGCAGGAAATGCTACCATGCCTATGGCTGTATCTGCTGATGTTACCCATCTTAACTTGTTTCTCGCTGTTGAAACGAACCCAGATGTTATTCAATCAATTCAACAGAAGATTGCTAGCCCCGAAGGAATGAGTTTCAATATTGATTATCCCTATGTTTATAAGAATTCAATTGGAGCAACCCAAACCCAAAATATTATATTGCGATTTGACAGAGGCCATGGTCGCCGTTTGAAGAAGATTTATCACTCAGTTTTTAACACCGAAGAAAGGAAGAACACTGCTTATGACCATGATAATCGCACAGCAGCAAAGATCGCTACTTTATACACTACTCTAGACGGAGCACGACAGCAAGAGTTTAACATTGACTGCGCCTCTGAAGAAGACTATATGTACCTGAAGCCAAAGATTGAGGGTTCGGCCTTGATGAATAATGATGTGTATAAATACAACTGGTTCTGGGTTGATTCTTGGGATAATACCCGCCAGCTATGGAGCAAAGACCAGAATGAAATCAGCGGTTTAAGTCTTGATACTGGGCGACGATGGGAGTTTATTGGGACTAATGCGGGAACTGCTCTTAACCACTACACCGTGGCGATCACTCAGCGGGAGGTTCAGGTTAAGGCAAATATGATTACAATCAGTTGATATTGATATTTATCAACTTCACTTTCATTCGCTTCGCGCATTTTCGTTTGTTGATAAACATCGTGAAAAAGAAAAGTAAAATATTTATTTTTTTGATATTTTAAAAAAAAGATATTTTATAATAAGCGTGATATCCGTCGATCAGTCAGATTGTGAGCGTCATTATAAAATATCAATGTCTCACCAGAGAAATTTAATCGCAGAAAATCCTGACGGCGAATTTATAAACGTCAGCGTTGGATATGATGGTAATATTGAAACAAATAATTCAAAAACCGCTTTTGGCGAAGCAGTAGTAGGTCAATTAACGCCAGTTTTACAAGAAATCTTTCCATATACCATTAATACTAGGATATGGACAAAAACAGAAACAAAATCGTCTGTGTCATTTTTGTATAATATGGCTGAATTGAAAACAACTGCTGATGCTGGCGGATGCTAGACTAGTAAGTAAAAGGAGAATAAAATATAGAACTGGAATGGGTGTCCTAGCCCGATTTACTGCTCTATGGACGACGGATGATACAAAAGATTACTATTCATTTATTGGAATAGGAAATGACTTTAACGATGGATTTTATTTTTACAAAAATCAAGCAGGAATGAATATCGCACATTGTGCGGGAGGTGCTGTAGATTATATTGACCAAGAAGATTGGGACGACCCTTGCGATGGAAATTATGCTATGCCAAATTTAGACTGGAGCAAAGGAAATGTATTTCAAATTCAATTTCAATATTTAGGTTTTGGTGCTATTAAGTTTTATATTGAAAATCCCATAACAGGATTATTTCAATTAGTTCATATGATTGAGTATGCGAATGCTAATACTGGTGTAAGCCTGCGAAATACGACATTACCTTTTATGGCAGTAATGAGAAATGATGCAAAGACTGGAATACAAATTCTTAAAACAGCGAGTGCTAGTTTATTCATTGAGGGAACGAATACGATAAACACAAGTATAACAAACGAAGAGGAAGGAAGTAAAGCAGCAAACACCACTGAAAGTCCTATTATTAGTATAAGAAACAAATCAACATTTGATGCTGGCGGTGCTAATTTAACAAATTATTCAAATGTTTATCCAACTTTGATAAGTATTACAAATGAAGATACTAAGTCGAATGTTGTCAGAATGGTATTAAATGGAACACTAACTGGAGCAGGTTTTGCAGATGTTGATTCTAAGTATTCAATTGTAGATACTGACACAAAGGCGAGTGCTATCGCAAACGGAACAACAATTTTTAAACTATATGTAAATTCTCAATCAACTCAACAAATCAATCTTAGAAGTTATGATATATACCTATCGCCGAGTGATGTATTAACTTTTACGCAGAAGTCTGTCTCTGCTGGTGGAGGAGGAAATATCAATATTATCGCTAACTTCATAGAAGACCAATAGATATTTATGAGCATCGCTTTCATTCGCTACGCTCATTTTCGCTTGCTCATAAACATCGTTTAAAAGTGAAGTAAATAATTTTAAAAAAAATAAACGGGAGGCGATGTTCGTAAAACACATGGGAGCGTTAGCGGGAGTGTGGATTTACGAATATCAGAGATATTTTTTACCGCATCTTTATTATTAAAATAAGGTTGTTGAATTAAATATTCAAGGTATGGTTTATCAATCTTAGCAACATCTTCAATTTTCATTTTTTATACTTACCATATTGTAGAAACATATCAGTTTCACTTTGTGCTATTGCTTCACCCACATTCATGTTAATCTCTGTAATTCCAGTCTCTTTTAAATCAGTCTCCTTAAAAGGTGTGCTCGGCTCTTCGTCCAACACGTTTTCTAAAGGAATAGTTACTTTCACATTGTCATCACGTGGTTTATATTGTTCATAGAAAGAAACAATGTCAGGCTTAGTCCATTTAATTGAAGGTTTCTTAATTTCGCTGTCAAGGCTCCATTTTTCAATTTCATTCAAGTAGTCTTGCTTGGTGCTCAAGTCTGTCATTGGTATATGTATAGTAAAATTTTATTTTTTATTGTAAATATTTTTTACTTCACTTTTAATATCTGTAAATTTCTCAAACCAAGGCTGTTTCATAACCCATTCAAGGTATGGCTTATCAATAACCGCTACATCTTGAATTTTCTTACCTTTATACTTACCGAATGGAAAAATATCCCTTGGCTTACCTGCCCGTGCATTTTCAATCATTTGGATTTCGTCAGTAATTATCTTTTTAACATCGGTAAGAGAAAATGTTTCTTTTTTATTTTCAATAGAGAGTTTCTCAAACTTCTCACATAGTCTGGTGAGGGTGGTCATTGGTCTATATAGACTGGTAAAAAAATTTATTGAAAAAAAATTAATTAATTGATATTTATGAGCATCGCTTTCATTCGCTATGCTCATTCTCGCTTGCTCATAAACATCGTTTGATATCCGTAAGGGATACTATCATTTTCGTTGATAAACTCGCGTCCGCACCATCTTGTTTTATTAACAACTTTTACGACATTCTTTTGGTGTTGTATGGTAAAGTGTTCAATGTGTTGTTGATTGCTGTTTCTGCTAGTATGTATTTTCTTCATTATGAAGTCTCTTGTATTTGTTAGGCTTTCTCCCTTGTCCATTAATTCGTATGAAACGGGGTTTAATTTTTTTAAGTCTAAGCCTTTACCTCTAAAGTGGAAGTGTGTTTTCTTATCATCCTTCTTTATATACTCTAACATACATAATTTTGGTGCTACCCATATCCCCCTTATTATTTTACAATCAGTTCCAAGGTCGTCATCCATTCCACCGATTGTTTTATCTCTAAATCTCTTTATACGTTCAATGTTTCTTACATGGCTTTGAATGCTGTCTGTATCCGTATAATAATAGTCTCTGTCTGGGTCGTTGTCTGGGTTGGCTTCATTCATATACTTATACATAATTCGTCTGCTGTATGCTAGGATAAATGCTCCGCAGTGAGTAGGTTTTGTAATTTTTTCTTCTTTCAATTTGTCATCTCTTGGAATACCAGAAATTAACCATAACTCATCATTAGCCTCTTCAAACTTTTCAATATCGGTTATCACGTGTTTAGCCCAGAATTTCCAATACTCGTGATTTTTTGTTATGAATTTACTTACAGAATTGATCGGTCTTTGAATTGTCTTCCCATATAAAGCATTCATAAATAACTTTGCTAATAAATACTGCGGTGTGCCTTTTTTGGAGTTTTGCTTTCGTTTGAATAACTCTAATATGTAATCTTTGAATACTGGTTCGGCTCCTTCGGTGTAATAGCCTCGGTTGATTTTAACTTGGTAGCCAAGTTCAATCATATCTTCAATATCTACATAAGTTAGCCATTGGTCTTTCATATCTCTTAACTCCCATTTTAGACATCCCTTACTATCGCGGAAAGGCACTCGCGGGTGTAATAGATTTTTTGGAGATATGTAATCAACATTATATATTCCTAGTTTCCCTTTCATTTCTCCTTCGCATTTCTTAATTTCGCCAGTCATATAATTTTCAAGCATTGCCGTTGGATAAAGTGAGACTACATCCGCATCAATAAGAAAATCTTTAACCTCATCAAAATCAATTTCGCCGTTTATGTATTTTTGATATTGCTCGGATATAAATCTCCTCTTGCTTGGATAAGTCCTAGCCCCATATAATGCTTTTCTAAAATCCGCTTCTTGTTCTAACTTTGGAAGTTGAATTATGTATTGTTTATCAATTTTCTTTTTCCAAAGATTAAAGGTTAAAGAAGACGTAGACATAAACTCTGATAAGTTCGTTTTATGTTCTTCGTATATCGGTTTATTTAGTGTTTCGTATAGTTCCTTTAATCCCATAACATCTTTTTCTAAATACAATAAACATTCTTTTTTCATATCGTCGCCCATTTCTCCCATCGTTTCGCTTTTTCGTGGTCAAAATCGCCTTTTAAAACATTACATCCCAAACTTTCAAGGTTCTTTTTAAGCCTTCCTTCTGTGTGCTTTGACAAGTCCCAGAATTTCATATTTTTGTATTCCATTGAAATTATCGCCCCGTTATTGATTAACGGAGTGCTTTTCATCTTTTTTTTAATAAACTCTTTTTGTAAGAAGTAATGGTCAAATTTACTACCATTAAAAGCATTAACGTAAAATGTTGCTTTCGGTTTTCTTTTCGCTAAGTCTTCAGCATATTGAAAGATTATGTCAATAAGTTTTGAAATACAATCATCGCCAGCGACATATTTAAAACCGATATCCGCAATCGTATAACCTGCTATATATGCGGTATGTATTTCAAGCGCATTTCTATATGTTTCTAAATCATAATAAAAAATCTCATCTTGATTATTATATTTCATTTCTTTGAAGGTTGTTAATAAACTCTCATATCGGTCTATCGGTTTCCTTAATTTAGCCGCCGCATAAGTTTTTCGCTTATTATTACATTTATGGTTATTGAAATAAGTCTTAAAGCACTCTTCACACCTCTTTTTATTCCTCTTTATAAACCCCATATAATGTCCCTTACTTAGATAGCAAAGCACATCCGCGGATACTAAAGGGTTTTCATAATTTTTAAATGTCTGTTTGCTTGTCGCATCAGTCAACTCAAAATATTTCCCTTCAATACAATATTTTTTTAAGATTTCAAAACCAACCGAGAAAGGTATGAATGAATTAGGTTCCAGATTAAATTCTTTTCTAATTTCATTACACTTGTTTTTGTTAATATCAAATTTTAATATCTTTTTACTGACTTGAAAGAAACAATTATTACCTCTACTTCGTGGATTAATATGTATTCCTTCATCTGTTCTATGTTTTTTATCCCTTCCTGATGGATTACAACCGCCTCCGTCTTCCTGAATAAATTCAATCCTCATAAATTGAATAAAGCGGTCGTATCCATTAGCGCTGGCTTCCAAATTTTCTTCATTGTATTGATAAATGGCATTAAATAAATTTTCAATATCCTTTATCCTTACTGCGTTGAAAGTTTTCCATCTATAAAACTTTTCGTCATCAATATCAGTAATATAAGCAAACTTGACGTGAATACTCGCATTCTCTGTCATACCTCTGCTTTTAACATCTCTTACGGCTCTCATTATTGTATAATCTATCTCATCCATATCATAGAAGTTGATATCAAGTTTTTTAAAGCGGTATGTGAGTGAATTTAAGGTTCTATTTCGCACTGGTCTTAACTCAATAAGTTTAACCTCTCGCTTCTTCGCTTCCCGTGTCTTGGTTTCCCGCAAATGCGCTCTAGTCTTCAATATTTCCCTCACATTTTCGCTTGGTCTTGGTGCTGATGGTAAGGGTGGTGGCATTATATCAATGGTGATATAAAATATTAGAAAAATATTAAATTGTTTTACCGATATATGTATATATAAATTGTCTTACCTTTAACATGAAATTCATAATATTTTTGTTTTATGCTCCTCTCGCCTTCATTTCTTCATATTCCTTACGTTTTCTATTTCGTTCTTTTAATTGCTCCTTCCTCTTTTGATTAATTTCATCCTTATTTCTCTTATAATATGCGAGAGCCTTTTCGGAGTTAGCCTTTCGTTTGTCCTCAGGTGTGAGATATTTCTTGTGTCTCCCCATATCTATATTATAAGGAATATAATTTTACTCTTTAACATAAAATTAATTATTTTTATAACATTATTACAAAAATCACGAGTGATTATTATAATATCTTTCTATGTCGTCATTTCTGCGACATATACGTTCAACTAGACAACCTCCTATCATAATCTCATCTCTCTCCGCGAAGAAATCTCTATGAAACTCTGTTTTTTCGTGTGCGTATTTGCCGTATATTCCGATAGTCTTACCACATACGCAAGTATATTTCTGTTTTCTTCTTTCTCTTATGTAATCTGCTTTCTTCTGTTTGCGAGCATCCATTTATATTAATGTTCTTTTAGATTACAGATATCCAAAATAAAGAAGGCGCTCGTGTGAAATCTATAATCTAGATTATAGATAGAGGGCTCTTTGGGGTCATTTGCGCTCTTGTATTGATTTCGTTTTTATTTAAAAACCTTTTAAAAAAATTCTAAACTTTTTTTTGTTTTTATTTAAAAGCGAAATGAAGAGTAAGAGAGATTTCTTTATTTTGTTTGCTTGTATTAATTTGAAAATTTGATTTTGTTATTTTGGTGTTTTGACGCTTAGTATTGATTTGCGGGAGATTAATAGGAAGGCTTATTTCGTTATTTACAACCCGTAGGAAGGCGACGAATTGTCGTCGCCGCATTACGGGTTATCAACTACTCAGGTGGGCGTTGAGCTCCCGCCAAAATAGACGGGTGTAGCTCATGTCCCTTGCCTCCGCTGCAGGGAGGTCCTGGGGTTCGGCTGTCGACATGAGGGCTTGTTGCAGTTCCATCTCAGCATACCTGCGTGCTATCCGGCGTTGTGCATCGCCAAGCTTGTCCGCGTCCACCAAGGGTGTTAGTCCCATCTGGCTAACTACCGCCGGAGCAACGCTTGGGCCATCCCGTGGGCCCGGGAGCACTACAGGATTCTGTGCTGTGAATGGTGATGCAGTATATATGTTGTCTGTGTGTTGGGGGAGTGCATGATCAATATGCGGTATATTCGGGTGATTAATATCGGAACCGGCCACCGTTCCCGGGGCTAGTCGAACACCACGACCGAGCAAAGACCGTTGAGGTGCTATTTGTTGTTTTGCCCTGGCTTTAATGTTAATCACCTTGTTCTCAAAAAGGGCTGTTTTCTGTAGTGAGGCGACTGGGATGGAACCTGCCTTGCTTACGCAGGTGTCCGCTGTGCGGACACGGCAACTTAGCCCGTCCATTTTACCATCATCCTCACTAGCGGCCTGTGCGACATCGTCTTCGGGTGAAGATGGGTGAGGGTCCGCCTGTACATTATTGCGGATGGTCGTCACCTTAGGTGAAGGTGTACGGCCACGACTACTGTTGTGCCCCTCTGTTATCTCTGCGCTCACCCCTGCCGTAGCAGTACTATTGACTGTGATCGAGGGGTCTGTGACCCCCGCAAAACTATCTACTTGCGGTGTAGAAGGGGGCACAGCAACCCTAGCCGTCGGTGACTCGATACTGACTTGTGTCACCTGACCTGGCGTTGGTGTAGCCTCCATTCTTACTGTCTTATCTACTACTGGTGCGGGTGGGGACACAGCAACCCTAGCAGTCGGTGACTCAATATCGGCTTGTGTCACCTGACCTGGCGTTGGTGTGGCCTCCGTTACCATCACCCTATTAACTAGTGTTTCTGTTACTACTGCGCCTGTCCCGACAACTAGTCCATCACCCTCTGCGGTGGCTATCGTTTCCAACGGGTGTGCAAAACGCACCCGCTTACGTGCCCCGGGGTGTGTCCTTTCCGTTGATTGTCTAGGACTTGAATTTGCGCTTCTTGGAGGACTTGTGTCCTGCTGGCTGGCCTTGGCCTGCACAACACATATGACGCGTTGCTTGCGTTTGCGTTTGCGTTTGCGTGCTGTGAGCTTACCCATCTGGCTCAGGAGTGTCTCCTGACCGGGCATGTATGCCGCGAACTTGTCGGCCGCCGGGAATTGCCTCTTGAGCATTTCGGCTTCCGCATCGAAGGCGGCGCACCAACTCGCCACGTGCCCGTTTGGCATCAGAGAGACCCGTCCGTGTTCATCAACGTCCGGGAATGGCAAGTTCATGTGTGCCTGCTGTTTCGGGCAAGGCACCCAATCACCATCTTCCGGCCTCTTGACCTTCGACTCTCCCGCCTTGTATCTGCGTATATACCGCCTCATCGCTATTGGGTGCTGTGGTGCCCGGGAATGTGTGCCATCGTTGACACGACTTTCCCATGAGGCAAGGCCACACCCAAAATCGACGTTTTGGTAAGCAGTTAAAAGCCAGTGCGTGGTGAAAATAATCACACAAAGTTTTAGACTTGACCGTTGGCGGGTTGCCAAGGTCGTCTAACCTCTGTACCCCGTACGGGCATCCAGCCGGACCAGGGTCGATGGCTAATGAGCTGAGAGGTTGATTGGTTTGCCGTGGGATTGTGTTTTCTTTTTCTTTGTCGCCGGCTGACGTGGGGGCGGGGCCCCTTGTGTCTGGCTAACCGGCGGTGGTGTGGGAGGTAACATGGGGGGTGGTATGGGCGGTGGTGAGTACATGGGCATGGTAAACTGTGGTGCTTGGTACGTATGCGGTGGCGATGTCAAGCCCACCGGTGGTGGAGAATGAAGCCCCGAAGTAGATTGTTGGGCATATGGGTTGGGGCTACCCCCCGCTGGAGAAGATGTAGATGCGTATGGGTTTGGAGAATGTCGCGGCCCCTGGCCCCAATACGGGTTCGAGGAGCTCGATGAGCTCGACGACGATGACCAGTATGGGTTAGGTGAACTCGAGGGGATCTCTGATAGGAGCTGGACCCCGTATAAGAGTGGTCTCCCCATGAGGTGGATGTGACGAAGGACAGTATGTCGAACTGTGGTTCGTTTGCCTTGGCCTGATGATCAGGCAACGACAATCCCACAGCCTGCATGGCCTGCAGCAAGATGTTTGCCCGCCGCATACGTTCGTCCTTGTTCGCTTTAGAGCCGAACATCCTCTTCACAAAAGATGCATCCCACGCTGATACTTCGACCAATCGGTCAACGCGAAAACTCTGAAGCGAGAATGCACGGTCATCGGCATCCTGTGCCTGTGACAAGACGTTGCGAATGTATCTTTCCCCAGTTGTTGGGCCTTTGGTGGTCGTTGCTCTAGCGATGCCCTTAAGGACTGCCACTAGTAACATCGCCAAATCAGCGCGAACTAGGGGCGTGATCAGCTTTTGTGGAAGGTCCACGATTTCGTTGTGTGGCACATCGGTTTCCCACATACGTTGTGCCATTGCCGACACCAGGTCGGCGACGATAACAGGGTCGCACATGAAACCCCAGTTGGCCCCCTTTACAAATTGTTCGAGCAGGTAATGAGGTCGGCCGGGAGGCTTCAATTGTCCCCCTTGAATCAGTCGGCCCGCTTCCTCATCCCATTGTGGCCATTTGTGCGTTAACGAGTCTTGGGATGCCCAACGACTGGCTTTGTTGGCTAACATCTGTTTAGTGTCTGCAGCGGTTAGACTGAACTGTCCAATCGTGCTGTCTAGACACGTATAGCCCAACAAAAGCAAGATACCTTCGTCATAATCAATATTGACTTGCGGGTTATACTTGCCATAGTCAAAAGTTGTGGCCTTGTCAAGCCGAGTCAGAGCTCGTTCGACCAATTTGTCGTTTGCTTTCTTTTGTTCTTCCGTGGTGTTTGAAGATCGGTTGTGTCCGCCACCCCCTTGGTTTCCCTGGGGCGGGACAACTACCGCCTTGTGAAAGAAGACGAATGTCGTTCCCTCTGGGACGACAGTTGCTCTGCCATCATTGCCATATGTGACATGAACCTCGTTCGCTAGGCGAATTCGGAGGATGTCACTGATGGTCTGTGCTACTAACTCGCACATAGCGAGGAAGTTGCACCAATAGAGCTTTACTGCCGGATGGGGAGCGATTTTCTTCTCCACCGCCTTACCACCTCTAATAGCCTTCTCAAACACCATGGTGGCCTTGAAGTATTTGAACTTCGTTGCCATCCTACTCATCCAGGTCCACTGATGCTGTTCGATTGTATCAACCAGCTCGTTAAGGGTGTCCCGGGCTTGGACAGCTGCTGTTGAATCGTCCTCAGAGGGGAGAAGCTGTTTCTTCCAGCTCTTGTGCTCTGTGAGGGTGAGATTCCAAATTGCAACCGCAGCACTCAGGTTTCGAGCTGAAACTATATTCCAAGCTTGTATCTCCGAGATAAACACCAGCAACCCTGCCAAGTTGGGCCACTTTGTGTCTGTAGCTAGTTCTTTATCTGGGTCCTGTGTGAAAGGAGAAGTGAGAGAGGGTTGCAGATCCTTTTTCTCGACGAATAAGGTATTCAGCAGCGCTGGGTACCTTTGGTGGTTTATCTGCCACGCTTCGTCTAATAAGGAGTCACGCACGGTTGCTAGAACCCTGTAGAGGTCCATAACATGATGTATGGTAGGTACCATTTGCAGTAAGGCTCGGATTGAACAAATGAATTAGTCCAATAGCCCCTTGTATCGAGGGTTCCTTGAACATACACCTGTACCAAGTTGCCTCCTCGTACATATTATTCGGGAAAAGATGCATCGAGTTGTCGTTTGGGTTTGTCCCATGTTCCTCGTCATCTTGAGGGTTGCCTGGCCATCCCTCGGCTGGGCCTCGGTATCGGTCCAGCACCACCTTCGTTTGAATTGCACGATCCGGAATTACCAACCCATTGTCGGGCCCTCTCCATGGGGAGCGAGGGACAGGTTCCTCCTGTGCTCGTCCTCCTCCCCTTGCGGGAGTGGTAAAACCGCCGCCTGTGGCGGGCGTGTCGTTACCGTCTGCTTCGTCAGACATGTCGAGTTTTATAGCGATGGATGATCTCGTTTTAGAGCCTATCCACGCCATGTTCAGTGTGCCCCTGAAGGGTCGAAACGAGCAGATGGATTCGTATGTTCTCGTGTTGTGTAAGTGTGCTGTTGTGTTTGTCTTTTTGTTGTCGTGTGTTCTGTTCGCTGTGTCGTCACTGCTTGTGTCAAGCACGATGTTATACAACACGACAACCAACTCACACCCAACACAACAATTAACAAATAACAGTCAAGGAATTGGTGGACTCACCCTCCCCTTCTGTCGGGGGAAGCCTTGCTGTTCCTTCTGCCAAGCCAGACGATGTCTACATGTGCACCCTGACAAAGTACACCACACTTGTGCTTCACAAACAAGTCGGTTAGCAACCTTACTCCACCCTCGTGCGTACACGATCAAGAATCGTTCAAAAAGGTTTTCAAGGATCCTTTCTGGGCTCAGCCCAATAGGTCACTGTTATTGTCCTTTTGTGAAAGAACCTTTCCCAACTCAAAAACCAACCGAAGCTTTGCCTTTTTGAGTTATGGGGGGTGTGTTTGTGAGTGTTCTCGTGTGTGTGTGTATATGTTTGTGTGTACCGAGTGCTGCTGACTCTTCACACAACAACGGCTGATGCCTTGTGAGTTGCTCGGTGTCTGAGTTTTTTTTTTTTTTTTTTTTTTTTTTTTTTTTTTTTGTTCTTGGTGACCTTTTTGACACCACACACACGTTGTTAGTGCTTGGGTGTGATGTGAGGTGTGTGTCTCGTCTGTGCGTCTACGAGAGTGTGTATGCCTGTGTGTGTACCGAGTGCTGGTGACTCTTCACACACTTGTCGTTGATGTCTTGGGAGCTGCTCGGTATCCGAGTTCTTGTCCTTGGTGACCTTGGTGACACCACACAACACGTTTGGAGTGTTTGAGTGTGATGTGGGGTGTGTGTTTCGCTGTTTGTGAAAAAAAATAAAAATTGTTCCCAAAACACACTCCTTTTTAGCCTCCCTGTCTTCAATTTACACTCAATTCCCCCGGCCTATGTCTTAATAGACTGGCCTACCACCCCTTTGAGAGATGGCCACCTTCTTTGATGTGGGATGGGTGTTGTTTGTCTAAACAGGTTTTATACCAAAGGAATAGGATTCTGTATGTGTGTTGTTTGTTTGTTTTTCTTCTGCCTCGTTGCACGTATTGACGTGTCAACAACGTTTGTGTGTGTTACGTGTTTGTGGCAGTACAAACAAGAGTTAGAGCGTGTAATTGTTGGTTATTCTCCTTGTGAGGAGTATGTGTAGGTATACGTGTAGGAGTGTTGACAGAATTGATAGGAGGGTGTTTTCCTTCTCCTTGTGTGTGTTTGTTAAGCACTCCTCCGGCTCGACAATGTATCGACAATCACACTAGTGAGCCCCGTAATGTTTCTGTCCCACTGAGTACACTTTCTATGCACCTTACACACTCCAATCACACTGCTTGAGGTGTCAAAATCGTACACACAACGAGTGTCTTGTCGTGCCGCTTTATGGGCCTCTGTGCAAGATTTCACTGTTGTTTTTGTGCACTGCAAGCTGCTAACACCTCCCCAACTCTTTTCCTACATTCCTCCACTACCTTTCCTTCTTGCTTTGCTTAGGGGAGTGGCTATTTTTCAAATTGCTGAATTGAAATTTGGAGGATATGAAAATCTAGGCTGGGACTCCACTTTTGTCGGTTCTAATCAAAAGATATTATTTAATGTAAGCCTGCTGAGCCGGGGTATTTATCCTTCCAATTCCACAGCATTCTGAAAATAACCTAATCTTCCTCCTCCACAAAGAGAGGAAACCAGTATGGCGGAAAATGTAGGAGACTGTCAGAGCCAAGCAACAAAAAGGGAAAAGAGAGGCATTTCCCAGTGTCACCCCTAACGATAATATTATACTGCTTAAAAAAGTAGTATCGGTTATGAATCGTAATATTATCGTTTTCAACCGGCTCAAAAGTATATAAATAAAAACGGATATGACTACATTTTAAAGAGATATAGCTCTTCTATACATCACTGTGTATAGGGTATAAGAAAAGGTCGCATATTTACCTATCTGCGCCTACAGAACGGTCATGACTCCCGAATTTCGCGTTGGGTAGTATTTCAATATATGTACTTTCAAATAATAATAAAAAAGTACATTCACAACCGTAGTAAAAAAATGCAAAAGCCTATCTTTCCCCCCGACTCGGATCATAAGTCCGTTTATTCATATGTCATTGACTCGTCACAAATCAGTGGCGGACAGCCATCCCGGGCCCCGAGCCAGGATCACGCATCCGCCTGCGGCCAGCCGCGCCCTTGCGGATTGCGGAGGCTTGTATTGCTTGTTCGGCTCGTTGGTCATGTTATTGTAAAATCTAAAACAACTTGATCTTGCATGTAAACAACCTGTCATACCCAGTCCCCATACAGTTTCATACCGCTCCCATACTGTTACACACCGCTCCGGTAACCTTCTATTCGCGAACCTTCTATTTCCGGAAGAACCTTAGTTCAGTATGTAATGCTATTGTACAAATTAATATTAATACATGTCATGTTAAATTATGAAACCAGACTGTATGGACTTCCCCACTGCGCCGTCAAGATGTGTTTTAATCATGTAACTAGTGTGATATTATCAAGATCAGTGTGCAAATGACATCGTGTACGAACATGCCTATCTATGAACAGTTCACGTACAGCTGATTTGAACCTATGAGCTTGCATCGAACACCCACATAAAAATACATCACTGGTATTAGCAACGGTATTCAAGGAAAAATCGCCTAACCTTGACCTTAGTTTCCTCGGTCATTAGAGGGGCTATGATTAAGTCTGAATAAATTGTTTGAAAGCTCAAGACAAGGGCTTTCAAATGATGTGCACAGTATTATCATAACCTCAAATAGTGATTGAGAAAAATGAGTTCAAAGCGGGTTCATTTTGCCAGTAGAATATCATCAGTAATACTAATCTTGTCGTTGCTGCTCCTGCCTTTGTGTTGTGTGCTTTGGTTGTTGTGATATGATTTTCCTGTTTTTGCTGTTGTCGTCATCGTCGTCGCTGTTGTTGTTGTTGTTGTTGTTGTTGTTGTTTCGTTGTTTTGTTTTGTTGTTGTTGTTCACTGAGAGAACGAACATTCTCAAGGACCACCGCTGCTGCAGTAATGATCACCGCTTGCAACAAGCAGTTGGCTCAGTCATTACGCACGATGGTATGAAAAGTCCAGTCTCAGTTTGTTCCGTTCTCTACTCTTACTGCGGATCCTCGACCGGCAAAACCATTCAACTTCGAACTTATTGGTTTCTCAGACAATATCGATGATACAACAATGACAAGCAAATCAGTTGAAAGCCCTTGCCCCTGCGCTTTCCAACGATACCATCAGCGCTGCCACATCACTACTATTACTAAGGCCCATTCTACACCACCTAAATCTCCGGGTTCAGGGTGTGAAAAGTGGCCACCACAGCCGGGCTTTTCAGGAAGCCAACCCCCAGAAAGTGGCCCCAGAAACCCGGAATTCTGGGTGGTGTAGAACGCGCCTTAGGAGAGAAAGCCAAGATCAACATTGGCAGACTTGGCCAGTTGAATGAATGCCGACAGTAATGCTTGTTATAAGTCACTGTTGATGGGGGTCATAACCCTCCATATCTTCCAGACGCTGGAAGTGATAACCAGCTGTGCGTTGCCTATGCATTGTATGTATGTATGTCTGTATGTATGTATGTATGTAAGTATGTAAGTATGCATATACGTATGTATGTATGTATGTATGTACCCCGTACGCAACGCGTTGAAGATATGAGTAAGTAAGTAAGTAAGTAAGTAAGTAAGTAAGTTAGGTAGGTAGGTAATAGGTGGGTAGGTAGGTAAGTAAGTAAGTAAGTAAGTATGTAAATATGTAAGTATAAATTACCCCGTGCGCAACGCGTTGAAGATATGAGCCGGCCAGTGAGGCTTCTGAACAAACATTTGTATGTATGTATGTATGTATGTATGTATGCATGCATGTATGTATGTGTATGTATGTATGTATGTATGTATGTATGCGTTAAAAATATGAGCCGGCCAGTGAGGTTTCTGAGCCAACATTTGTATGTATGTATGTATGCATGTATGTATGTATGTATGTATGTATGTATGTATGTATGTATGAATGTA
>WBZZ01001694.1:237500-280000 GCA_019918135.1 Paulinella micropora
TATTACAACGCTCCCCCTTAGTCGCAAGTCATAGGCTATATTAGTGTGTAATATGGAAGAAAAAAAAAATTGGTGAGGATCAGTTATGGGTAACCACAAGGTTATCAACTCCAAATTACATCATACCCTCTATGTATGTATATATGTAGTCATGCAGTAACATGTAGTATGTAAGTCACATTGTGTTCAAAAATTTGCAAGCGCTTCCCGTAGAGGGTAGCAAAATCGAAAATTTTTAGATTTCCTATTCTAGGACAGAAAGGAGGATAGAAAGAATTTAAATTGCTAAGTCACGTTGGGGCAAGATAGCCTCGCCGCCGGCCTCGCGCGGCAGTTGGCAATTCAACCTTGGCTTGACGCCAGGCTCTCAGTCACGCCGACCCTGCGCAAAACAAAGCTGCTGCAACAAGCAACAAACTGCACAAAACACTCAAAGCAAACATAGGTGAGTGGACATGCAAATCCCGAAATTACTCGATCTTCACCGTAAATTTGTTAAGTAAATACTCGAATCGTTCTTTCGGTAAATATTTTGTCATTACATCACCTATCTGCTTCTTAGTACCTACTTTTATAAACTTAATCTCAACGTCTCTCTGTAGGTGGTGCATAAAGTGTAATTCTAAAGGTAAGATTTTAGTTCTATTACCTGACATACCCCTCTCTGCCGCTAAGACTGTTTGAGAGTTATCCTCGAATAATTCTATCGGGCTCTTTTGGGCTATGTTTAGTTCTTGTGTGATGTGTTTTAGTGCAAGTCCTTCCCTAATGCATTCAGTTGCTGCAAATATTTCAGCATCATTGGAACTTAGGGCGATGCGACTCTGTCGCGTTGATAACCATGCAACTGGATCGCTGCCCCATAGGATCACGAATCCAGTGCGGGACTTCCCTGTTTTCTTACAAACTTTGTGAGCCGCGTCGGGCCACATGGAAAGTTTTGGATAGGTTTGCCCTTCCTGCTCTGACTTAAGCCCATGGTAAGCTAAACCTCGATAAGAGTTAACTAAATAACGAAAGATTCTGCCTAACATCGCATAAGTTATTCCCTTATTGATAGTTTGCATGACACTTGCCGAATTTAGTGTTTGTTCTATATCGGGTCTTGTCATCTTTGCGAGAAATAGCAAACGACCAACTAAACTAGGAATTGAAAATTTTCGCAAGCTGGCTGATTCTGACAGTTCCGTGAAATGTTCTTGCGCTGGAGTACTGACGGATTTAGCAGAATCGTAACCTACTTTTTTTAGTATCTGCTGCTGATATTTTCGCTGATGCAAAATTATTTTCCCGTTCGATTGCTCTATCTCTATTCCTTTGAATTCACGGGCTATACCGAGTCTTTTGAGCGGGAAATGTTTTTCTAATGCGGACGCAAAACGGTCATATGCTTGCTTGTTTGGTGCTGTAAACAACAAGTCATCTACATGAAATATCCCTACTATCGCTTCTCTTAAAGCTTTATCCTTTTCTACAAACATACATAAATCAGAATCTAGCAGTCTAAAACCTAGCTCCTCTAACTTGGGTGCTAATATCTCATACCATCTTCTTCCTGCCTGAGGTGCGCCATATAAGGCACCATCTATACGCCATATCATCCCCTCATGCCCTTCTCTGTCTACACTCTCTGGCGCATATGCATAAACAGCGTCATTCATACGAGCATTCAGGTATGTATTTTTAAAATCTATGCCGTATAGTTTGTGTTTGTGCCAGGCAGCTAGTTTGGCGAGAAATAAAAGTGAATGGTGCGCGGCGCAAGGAACAAAGACCTGATCTGGGTTATAGCTGACACCGGGTTCTAACATATCTCCCCGTAAAGCTAAACGAGACTTTATGAACTTTTTCCCGTTCTCATCTAACTTTACTTTGTGAACCCATGTCAATCTAACTATCTTACTAACTCCTGCCTTGCTTGCCTCCTTATGGGGTACCCATGTGTATGTGTTAAAGGATTGAAGAGCTTTTAGCTCTGATTTCATACCCTCAAACATTTTTAGCTGTCAAACCTGCCTCTATGACATCTTTGGGTACTCTGACGTCTACATACAAATAAAAATCACGAATCTCATCTGCCACCATACGGTCATCGCATGAAAACATATTAGCGGGACTTTGCAACGGGTATTCGGGATCTTTCACGGAGTATTTGAGGATTTACGAATTCAACATTCGTTCTTCTTCGTCCTCAAACTTGACTATGTGGGTGGGCTGAGGTCTGTCTCTTACTACGAGTCTATCTCTGGGGTCACTCACTCTGCTGACTACCCCTACCCGTACTATGTTCTCCCATCCCACACCATACTTTTTCTTCGCCCATCCATCTCCCCATGCACGCGCTGGCACTCTTACTACCTTACCTATCAGCTCTTGAGCCTCTCTCTTTTCTCTCTTGGGCTCATTGCTAGGGGTAAATCTCTCTACTGCCTTGCGCTGCCTTTTACCGGGGATAATGTTACTCTCCGTTACTCTCTGACTCTGTTCCCACGTTAATCCCTTAGATGGTGGTGATTTCTCTTCGTATGCTCTTCTTTCATGTATTTTTAGTGGATCTGTTGGATCTTGTTCATTTTCATGTTCTTGTGGTTTGATCTTGTGCTCTGTGGGTGTTTGTTGTGGATAATGTGGCTCTGGACTTGTGTGTAGGCGTCTATGTTTGTGATCCAGTGTATTCTTCTCCACATGCTCATTTTCATATGCGTGCTCATTCTCATTCACATCGACATCAGCATTTTCGTTCTCCCCCTCAGCTTCATCAAACTGTGTTGTTGGGTGGTCGTTGTTGACGTTGTGCGGTGACTTAGGTGATTGAGGTGGTGACTGGGGTGGTGACGCTTGTGGAGATGTGTGTGGTTGCTCACTCTTATTCTCATTCTCCCCCTCAGAGTCATCATTATCCCACGACACTAGTTTAGGAGGATGAGCTTGTTTACAGATTTTACGAATATTAAATCTCAAATCTCTTACTCCTGAAATTATCTTCTTACCGTCCCATACGCGGTATAGTTCCCGAAATAGATATTATCCTACTAACATCACCTTTTCCCCTCTGTACTCTCCTTTCCGCACTTTAGTCTTAGGTACATGTAACACACCCATGCATCCTATTGGTTTTAAGTGAAAGAGTGTTGGTTTTCTACCTAACAGCTGTTCATAAGGCGAGATTCCTTTGCGTTCCCCGTCAATTGCCGGTAGTATGTTGTGAATGGTTGTGGCTGCGTGTTCTAATTCTGCCCAGAATTGCGGCGGTAATTTAGCTTGATATCTCATTGCTCGTGCTGGCCCCGCCGTAATATCATTCACTTTTTCCGCAATAGGATTCCCGTCTTTATTGTTTGTCGCGGAAGTTTTCCTAATAAAACGAATATTTTTCCACCACTTAATGACTTCCTCCGGAATATCAAATTCTTGATCTGCGCGAATTTCCTTTACTTTATTTCCTGTTTGTCTCTCATAAAAGGTTACAGCTTGTTTTAAACAATCTACAAACTCATTCTTATGGGCTAAATAAAAGTCAAGAATAAATAGTGAGTAGTCGTCGGTGACTGAAAATTTATACCGTTTACCACCTATTGATATAGTTGCCCACGGTCCTGATGTGTATATGTGTAGAATTATACCTGGCTTTTGGGCTCTTTCTATCTTATTAACTGCAAAACGTGGCAAACGTTTAGACTTTCCTATCATGCAAGATTCGCAAAATCTCACATCGCTCTCGTCACCTACTAACTTAATGTTCAAAATTTTTGCTAATAGGCGCATCTTTGTTAACCCATAATGTCCACAGGCATAATGAAAAAGCTTGATTCCTATCTTTCTAGGTTTGTCTGACTTTCTGGGGTAAGCTTCGTATAATACTATATCTACGTGTGATCTTTCTCTCTCTTATTTACTTCATGCTTACTTATCTCCTTTTTGTTGTCATTTGTGGGGCTTCCCTCCCCTTCTACCCCCTTGTTGCGAAAGGATCATATCTTTCGTTGACTTTCAATGGTTCATCATATTCGTCATCCCATCTATATATATCATACTTTTAGTTAACCTCTCCCTTACTAATATATCACTCTCGTTAATGTGGATGGGGTGTTTGAGTATTACTAGCTGTCCGTTTTGGTGGATGACTGATCTGTTGTGTTTGTGGTCCATCTGTCCTGTAGAGACTATGCTGACTGGCAAGGTAGTGTTGAGTAACATATTCTTTTCTACTGCTCTAGGCCTTCCTTTCCCATCTATCACTGTCAGCCTAGCTCTTCCTGACTTACTCAACTCCCTCTCTCCATTACCTGTCAGTAGCTCTACAGGGTCTATCTCATCGACATCCATCAATCTGTCTTCTCAGCATGATATGTCTGTGCTTGCTCCACTATCCTGTACTGTCATGTCTCTCTTTTTCATCACTCTTTTTCTCACATGTATCAACACATGCTCTGTCTCTGTTTCTGTCTCTGTTTCTGTTTCTGTCTCTAGTTCTCCCTCTCCTCTACCCTCACCTTCTCCCTCTTCTGTGAGTTGTGGGGGTGTAGTGATGGGACTCTGTCTGACTGCTCTTTCCAAGTACACTCCTTCTAGTTCTCTTACTATGTCAGTCAAAAAGTCATCTCTCTCTAGCTCACCACTTACGACACGCATCACATCTCCATTCATTCCCCTCACGCACTCATTTATCAACGTTTTAGCTATTTCATTTATGTCTTTGAAGGTGATGACAGGAGGGTTGATGGGTTGCATGTTTGTTGTTGGTGTTGGTAGATGTGCTGTGATTGGTCTAGAACTAGAGCAGCCCCTTGCGCCAGGCCGGCGTCATGGCTCAGTCTACGACGGGCCCGTCCACGATCACCGTGACTAGGCTGGCCACCGCGAACGAGTGCGTGCACGGCTCGGCGTCGCTGCAGCGCTGGACGGGCGTGCCGTCGCCCCAGAACACCCAAAAGACAGAGCCGCTCCCCTGCGCTAGGCGCCGGCGGCGGGCGGCCGTGCCGTTGCCGTAGACGGCACTCCCCACCGGCAGCGTCCAGGCGTCCCCGCCCGCCGGCACCCAGAGGTCCAGCACCAAGTCTGATGGCCGCCGCTCGCGCCACTCGTAGGCGCAGTAAGGCCGGGCGGAGGGCCAGAAGCAGGCGGCCAACAGCAGCGCTAGGTGCATGGCGGGCCGCTAAGCTGGCACCAGACGAAAAGCTAGGGCTCCTCCCCGGTTGCTTGGGCAGAGTTTAAGAGAGGGGGAGGGAAGCCCTAGAGCCTGGTACGCATAACCTCGCCCTCGGCCGGCGGAGGGAAGGAGGGGAAAGAGAGACGCCCCCCCCCCCCCCCCCCGAGGGGAGGGGAAGGAAAGAGAGGCCAAGTGGAGGCGGGGGGGGGGGGGGGGGCGTGGTGGTGCGTGCTGCGTGGGCTCGGGTTTTACTGAGTCAGGACGACGCTTTAGCCCGTGGCTTGGAGGGCGGCCGACGCACGCGGCGAGGAGGGAGCGGGGCCCGTGGCTTCGGGGGCGGCCGACGCACGCGGTTAGGAAGGAGCGGGGTCCGTGGCTTCGGGGGCGGCCGACGCACGCGGCGGCCGTCGTGGGCGACTCGCTGACCCTCGTCTGCGAAGACCACCGGCCGGGGGACGGCAGCTCCGACGACGACGGGGCAGGCGGCGGCGGCAGCGACACCGGGTAGACTAGCCTAGGAGACACTTGAGCGCTAGTGCTGACGCGCTGGTCGTTCACACACAACCCTCACGGTGCCTGTAAGCTAGTATAACTACCAGCTGGCGCGAGCGGAAAGCTAGCTCTTTTGTAGAACGTTATGCATCTCCCCAAGCTGTATTAAATGTGTTTGCATAAAAAATGGTATCGGAGGTACTTCTTCTACTAGGTCACCCGGCTGGTGTGATTTACATTAAGTCACACTTTTTACCTGTGATCATCCAGTCTATTCATGTCCGAAGACAAAAAACACGCGCTTCTGCCCAGCCTGCTGCGCCCGGGATCCGCGCACGCTTTCTACTTGGACGTAGACGCCGACTACGGGGCGCAGCTGCAACGCTTCAGGTGCGCCCGGGCGTGGGCCATGGCGCAGAGCACGGCGTCCACGCTCATGTTTGCGCTGTTGGATCCTGTGGTGACCAAGACAGTGTACGTGCCCCGCGGCTGCCAGGCCGGGTACCAGGGCTTTAGTGTGCGCGCGTGCTGGCTATGCCACGGCAACCTAACTATTCGGTTGAAGCTTATTGGCGGAACTCCGCGGCGCAGCGCCAGGAAATGGTGGACTTCGCCTGGACCTCTGGCTGGCTCGACTGCTGCGCTTAGTACCGAAACAAAACAAAAGACCCTTGGGGGGCGATCAATTAAGATTGCTGATTTTCTACTCCACCTACCCTCCAAACTATTTTTGCTGTGTAAAGACCCAGGGAAAAAGACGCGGTGGGAACGAAGAGGGGAGAGGTAATTCTAGGGCGGGTAGACATGCCGGCGAGGCCGGCGCGCGCAATCTTCTTTTTTGTGTCCAATGAAGAGGCGGATAGGAGGGGAGGAGTAAGGGAGAAGGAATTGAAAAGCTCAAGGGTTTTTAAAATCATTGGCCAGGGACTCCATCACTTGTACCAAAAAACAGAAAAAAGGAATTTTCTGCGCTTGGGTCCAAGGTATGGTATATTCATACCACCTAAACCCCCCCCCCCCCCCCCCGAACCCTCTCCTCCCCTCCCCCGTTGAGTGCACGAATTATTTGCAGGAGGGGGGCGAATGGCGTATGTGCGGGCGTTTGCGTATGCACGTCGTGGGTGGGGAGAAGGTGGGAAAGGGGGGGGGCTTTTTGTGCGAGTTGAACGCTCAACGTACATGTTTCGCCTTCCTCCCTTCGTAGCAAAGTGCCTCTCTTTCGAATTCGAAGCTGGGTCCGGTTTCTTTGAAATGCATTGCTCTTTATTTTGTGTGTGTGTGTGTGCCCCGGGCTACACAAAAATAGTCGTTACCGTGGGTAGGTAGGACCCAACAGTATGCTTTGGAGTATTATCGTACCAAGACGCTGCCAACGTAGCACTATGCTTCAGGATAGTGAAACCAGTAAAGTGCCAGGTCATGCGAGACGGCATCAGATCGTTGGCGCTGCACCTGACTATAGTCGAAGCTACTTCCCCGCCACTGCCGGGATACGTGTTGTACAGACAGTAGCCCCCGTCGCCTAGCAGCGGGATCCGAAGGAGGCTTCGCCCAGAGCTTGCCTTCCACAGCACGTTGGCTCCGAGCAAGGAACAGGCGGACGCAGTCACTGCACCGCCGGTGTTGGCCGTCATGCACAGGTTGTTGCTGGTCAGCTGGAAGGCTATCGCATTCGGCGGGTCCCAGCGGCTGAACATCACGGGCCCGGAACCGACGCCAATGGTAGCTACGGTTGTGTACAGACCCAGCTGGTTGTCTTCGGTGTTCATATACAAGGGGCTCGCGAGGGGTTGGATGATGGTCTGCGCGGATGCGTTGTAGGTCCAGAGCTGCGACGTGTCCGTCAGCGTCGAGACCTGGCGCAGCATGACCGCGTAGCGCGTGCCGCTGGCCCAGCTGGTCCAGAAGGGCCCGTTATAATTGCTCAGCGCCCAGTCCCGGCGGGGTAAGTACAGGATGCGCCCGCCGTCCCAGACGAAAGACGCGGGCTGCCAGCACGCCTCGGGGCTGAACAGCAGCGCCACCGCGCCGCCATTCACGAACCTTGCGCCCGGGAGCGGGCCCGCACAGAAGTTGTCCGTCAGCCTGTACAGCTGGAAGGGCGAAGACTGTACGGTCGGGTACGTCACCGTGAGGGTAGAGGCGCTAGACCACGACACGAACAGGCTGTTGGCCGTCGTGCTTAGGTAAGCGCGCCGGCCAGACCACACATGCAGCAGCTGGGTGGGGCTCTCGACCTGCCAGCGCAGGGCGTCTGGCCGGACGCTGACGCTGTCGCAGGAGACCAAGTACGAGGCCAGCTGTTGTTGGCCGCAGTCGCCGCTGCAGGGCGCGTAGTCGTTGGCCAGGCAGTAGTCGCCGGGCCCTCGGAACGGCACACGGAGCCTGCCGCCGGAAAGGGCCAACAGGTTGTTAGCGTTCTGCGTGCAGGTGGTAGACAGGGAGAGCGTGGGGGGGTCCGTACCGTTAGTGGCGTGCACGCAAAACCCGCCGGTGCTGAGCTGCACAAAAGCCGTGGCAAGAGCCGGCGGCAGGCCCAGACCCAGCCCGCCCACGGACGCCGCATCGCTGCCGCCGTAGACGCTGAGCAGGTTGTCCTGCGCGTTGAGGTAGCCGCCGCCGGGAAATAACGCGTTGGGAAAGTTGCTTTTGACGGTCCAATTGTTGCCGGTGGCCGTAAAGCCCCACTGCGCCTGTGTGAGATCTGTCAGCTCGGCAAGACGGCGTAGCCACACCATGTAGCGCGTAGGGTTTGCCGTCGCGGCCCACGTGTTGTTCCATTGGTTTGACCAGCCGTTGATCAGGGCGAACCTAGGATCCGGCTTGTACAACAGGTACCGGCGGTTGAACACTGCAAAGAGTGGGGGCCGCGAACAGGCCTCGGGCGTGAAGCGTAACGCGTGTCGGTCCGCCAGGTCTACGTACAGATAGAGTTCTCCGAGATCGGCACTCCTGGTGAGGTTGACATACAGGGACCTGAGGACCCAGCGGTACACCCGGAAGGCGCCCGTCTGGTTGAGCATGAGGGTAAAGGCAATGCCAGCGCCGAAGAAGGGCTCCAAGGTACCCTGTCTGGTTTCGTACAACACCGTCCAGCTGCCGGGACTGTCACTGTTCTCGGTGGACCCAAGCACCGTCAACTCCTTTGGCGAAGAATAATAGTCCCCGGCATTAGTTTGCGGTTGCCACCTGAAGCCAGTCAGCGTGACGGCGGAGCCGCTGGCGGACCGTACCTGGAACCACTCGCCGGGGATGCCCTGCGTGGTCGGGCCGGGACTATACGCACCGGTGCCCGCTGTGTAGCTGGTGGAACTTGACCAGGCGCTGTCGGGTTCGTTGTCAAACGCCTTGCTTGCCTCGTAGTCACCGTTTAGGTTATAAGCGTAACTGGACCTGTGGATTTGCCAGGTGAGGTGGCCGGACGTACCGACGGCCACGCTGAAGCGCGGGCTCAGTTCTCCTATTTCGGCGTAAGTAAGGCCATTGGCGGTGGTGTAGACAGACTCGAAAACCCAGCGGTAGACCCGGTACGCCCCCGTCGACTGGAGCGCAAAAGTCCTGGTGTCGAGCGTCCAGGCCGGTTCGTCGCCGATAGAGCGGTACAGCACCGTCCAGCTGGTGGGCGTGTCGCTGTTTTCCACTGAGCCGAGCACTGTCAACCTTCTCGGGTACGCGTTCCAGCTGTTGCCGAAAGAGCGCGTGGTGTAGACGAAGCTGTAGAGCGTCAGGGCAGGAGCGGCGACGCGGCGGATCTGCACCCACTCGCCGGGGATCCCCGCGGTGGTCTGCGGATTGGTCGCCTGGTAAGTGCCGCCGGGCCCCAGGTAAGCGCTGGCCTGCGACACCCAGCCATTGCCGGACGAGGCGTCGAACGCTTTCCAGAGGTCGTAATCACTGGCAAGAACACTAGACCCGCTCAGGCCCCAGGCGCCGCTGTGCTGTGTGTTGCTGGACGTGTAGAGGGGGAAGCTCGGGGACGCGAGCAGCCACGTGCCACTGTTCAGGGCCACGGGCTCGGCGCAGTAGCCATCCGAGGGTCGGTACAAGTGGAACCCGGCGCGCGGGGGGCTCGGCGTGTCGCTGTCTAGGAAGACGCCGACGTTGCTGGTGGCGCTGTTGGTCCAGTGGACGTAGTGGCCGTTGGCGTTGACGTAGCTAGCGCGCAAGGAGCCCGTCGGCCCGTTGGCCTCCACGACCCAGACGGTGGTCGACGATACGCGCCACTGCAGATTCGTCGGCTTGAGGCTGACGGAGTTGCACCTGACTAGCGTCGAGGCCACGTTGGCCCCGTTGCACTGGCCGCAGCTAGGGTCGTAGCCGTTGTACAGGCACCAGCCGCCGTCGCCTACGTACGCGAACCGCAACGTGCTGTTGCCATAGCCCGAGTAGCTGAGCATGTTATTAGGGGACGGCGTGCAGCCGCCCCCTACCAGGCCGAGCGGCCGGTACGGGTAACCGCTGATGTCGACGCCGTCCTTGACGTTGAGACAGGTCGTGCCGGCGTCGTTGAGCTGCAGCAGCGTGAAGTTAAACACGAAGCCCGTGCCCAGGCCCACGGCGCCCGCGCTGGCGGCCGACGCCACGCCGTAGACGCTGAGCCGGTTGTCGTCGGTGTTCAGGAAGCCGCCGCCGGGGTACGAGGCGTGCGCGTTCTGGGACTGCAGGCGCCCGTTGCTCGCGTCCCAGGTCCACTGCTGCGAGACGGCGGCAACCTCGGAGATGAGGCGCAGCTGCGCCGCAAAGCGTGTGGTCGACGTGCCTGCGGCCCACGTGTTGGTCCACGCGTTGGACCAGTCGTTGGTGAGCGCCCAGCTGGCGTTCGGAACGTACACCAGCTGGCCGCCGCTGAACACAAACGGTGGGTCCCGGCCGCAGGCCTCGGGGCTCAGTTAGTTGCAGCTGGACGCTAAACCCTGCTTCAAAGACTGCCTCGGTCAGCGGCTCGGCGCAGAACTTGTCCGACGGCCGGAACACGTGGAAGGGCGTGACGCAGCTGTAGGCGTCCTGGTTGTCGGGCAGCACGCAGGCCTGGCCACCCGTACACGCGGTCACGCTCTGGCACGCGCCGGTGTTGTTGAGCCGAAAACGGAACAGCCGGATCCCCGAGTTGGAGGCGGACGCTTGCAGCTCCAGGTAGAGCTTGTCGAAGGCGATGTCGGCCGTCGGGGGTGTGTACCTCGGCAAGACCTGCTTGGCCAGCACGTTAAGGGTAGTGAAGCTCGACAGGGCGGCCTGCGAAATCACCTGCGGGGTGCCGGCGCCGAGGCCGACAGACACCACTAGTGTGCCTGCGTTCGTATCAGTCCTCGCTCCGCTCACCTCGAGAGCATACGTCAACCCTTTCTTGAGCACCAAGCTCTGCGGGAACGCGCGTACCACCCTGACCCAATTGGCTGCGGTAGGTGCCGAAAGCGCTACAAATTTGCCGTAAGTGGCGTCTGTACCTCCACTTGAAGTTGCAGTACCAGAGGAACTGTTGCTGATCCAGTAGTCTCCGAAGCTAAATTCGGGCAGAACGTAATCCCGGACGCAGCCGCCGCCCGTATAGGGCGAGAAGGATTGCGGCCAGCAAGTGCAGGTGTAGCTCCCGTAGGTGTTGGTGCAGTCGCCCCACGGGCACAGCCCGAGAGCGCACTCGTCGATGTCAGGCGAGCGTGTTGGTGTCGCAGAAGTAGTGGGCGTCACGGAGATGGTCGCAGTCACGGATACAGTCGGCGTACGGGAGGGTGTCGCGGACGGTGTCACGGAAATGGTCGGCGTCACGGAGAGGGTGGACGACGGCGTCACGGAAAGGGTGGGTGAGCGCGTCACGGAAATACTGGGCGTCACGGAAATAGTCGGCGTCACGGAAGCGGTGGCCGTCGCCGTCGCAGAAACACTGGGCGTCACAGAAACAGTGGGCGTCACGGAAACGGTGGGTGTGCGTGTTACGGAAATACTGGGCGTCACGGAAATAGTCGGCGTCACGGAAGCGGTAACCGTCGCCGTCACGGACCGTGTCGCCGAGGTGGTGGGTGTCACCGAGGTGCTGGGCGTCACGGAAAGGGTAGGCGTCGCCGTCACGGAAACACTGGACGTCACGGAAGCGGTAGGTGTGCTTGTCACGGAAACACTGGACGTCACGGAAACACTGGACGTCACGGATATGGTCGGCGTCACGGAGAGGGTTGGCGTCACGGAAGCCGTCGGCGTCACCGACAAGGTTGGGGAACCGGTGCGCGTCGCCGAGGCTGTCGCCGAGGCTGTCGCCGAGGCTGTCAGTGAAGGTGACATAGTCGACGTGGTCGAGGCGCCGGTCGATGGCGAAGGCGTGGGCGTCACCGAGCGGCTGGGCGTCACGGAGGGTGTCACTGACGTGGTGGGCGTCACTGACGTGGTGGGCGTCACTGACGTGGTGGGCGTCACTGACGTGGTTGGCGTCACGGAGCCGCTGGGCGTCGCCGAGCCGCTGGGCGTCCGGGTAGGGGTGACCGAGTCGCTGGGCGTCCGGGTAGGAGTGACCGAGTCGCTGGGCGTCCGGGTAGGGGTGACCGATTGCGACGGCGTCTCGGAGGGCAGCCAGGACTGGCACGCCAGCGGCGCTTGCCAGTTGGCGAGGTTCGACGACCGCACCAGGCGGAGGCACTCCTGCGGCGTCAGCGCCACGGACCAACCGCTCAGGTTCTGGACCAACAGCGGCGCGTCGGCCAACAGGCTGACGGTGTCCTGCACGAGGTCGAGCTTCCAGCGCGACAAGTCCGCTCGCAACAAGGCTGCCCCGGAGAACAAGCCCGTGGCAAGCGTGACGCGCGGCAGCTCCCAGACGGCCAGGCCGGGGATGGCGGCCGCGCGCGTGCCCTTGAACAGCCACGATACGTCTGTTGCGCGCGACAGGTTCCAGCCGCTCACGTTGGCAAAGGACAGGCACGGCGAATTCGCGAACGTCGCGCGCAGCGTCTCGGCCGAGTCGGTTTGCAGGCCCGACACGTCGAAGCACGCGCCCGCTGACAGGCGGGCGAAGCTGAAGGCCAGGTTGCGCACACTGGACGTGTCGAGGCCGGCGAGGGGTTGCAGCGACACGAGTGACTCCTCGCCGTAGAAGTGGTAGCCCGTGCTGGGGGCCAGCTGCAGCCCATCCCACTGGTGGATGCGCCGCAGCTCGACGCAACTTGTCAGCCCCTCGCGCCAGGCCGGCGTCATGGCCCAGTCTACGACGGGCCCGTCCACGACCACCGTGACTAGGCCGGCCACCGCGAACGTGTGCGTGCACGGCTCGGCGTCGCTGCAGTTCTGGGCGGGCGTGCCATCGCCCCAGAACACCCAGAACACCCAGAAAGGGGAGCCGCCCCCCTGTGCTAGGCGGCGGCGGCGGGCGGCCGTGCCATTGCCGTAGATGGCACTCCCTGCCGGCAGCGTCCAGGCGTCCCCGCCCGCCGGCACCCAGAGGTCCAGAACCAAGTCTGGGGCACGGGGCAGGGCGCTCCGGCTGGCACTCGGGGTGATACTCGGCGTGGCATAGGGCGTGGCGCTTCGCGTGGCGCTCTGGCTGGCACTCGGGGTGCTACTCGACGTGGCGCTGCGCGTGGCATAGGGCGTGGCACTTCGGCTGGTGCTGGAGGTAACGCTCGGCGTGGCACTATGGCTGGCACTGGAGCTAACACTTGGCGTGGGCTCGCGCCACTCGTAGACAGCGACGCAGTAAGGCCGGGCGGAGGGCAAGAAGCAGGCGGCTAACAACAGCACTACGTACATGGCGGGCCGCTAAGCCGGCACCAGACGCAAAGCCAGGCCCTGTCCCCTTCCTCGGTTTGATTTGGCAGAGTTTAAAGAGGAAGGAAGTAGAAGGCCCCCCCCCGCACGCGTAACCTCGCCCCCCCCGGCGGAAGGGATGGGGGGGGGGGGGGGGAGAGGGGAGGAGAGACGTCCGTGGAGGCGGGGGGGGGGGGGGGGGGAGCGTAGTGGTGCGTGCTGCGTGGGCTCGAATTTTAATGAGTCAGGACGACGCTCGGCCGGGCGCCCGGCGCGCGATCTGCCGTGGCTGCTCCTGCGGGGCAGAGCCCACGCCCCTAGCCTACTCGAGTGACTGAGAGAGAGATAGAGAGAGAGAGAGAGAGAGAGAGAGAGAGAGCGTGCACAGGATGGGGGGGGGGGGGGGGGGAGCAGGGGGGGCGCCTAGGCTTACGCCGGCGGCGCCTGGGGGGCCGGCGCGTGGGGCCTGGGCTGGGCCGCGCCGCGCAGGAGCTGGATGAGGGAGTGCCGCTTGGAGGTCCTGGGCCGCGCGGGCCGCGCGGCCCGCGGTGGCTGCGCCGCGACGGACAGCCCGCCCGCGTGGGCTACGAGCCCGTACTCGGTCGAGTCCTCTAGCTGCGTGAAGCTCTGCTGCAGGTAGGGCCGCCAGGTCGCGAGTTCGGGGTAGCCACTGCGGGGCGCCCAGGGGGCCGAGCAGGGCCGCCAGGGCCGACGAGCCGTCCAGCGGGCGCCGGCCGCGGCCGTCCGCGGGCGCCGGCCGCGGCCGTCCGCGGGCGCCGCCCCGGCCGCGGCGGGGGTTTCCTCGCGCAGCCGCGGGTCCACGACCACGAGCCAACCGGCCACGAGGAGCGCTAGCAGCACCTTGCCCAACGGGTGATCCTCGTCCTGCCACAGGCCGGCGGGCGCGCCCCGTGTCCGGCCGGCCGGGGCGCTCCGCAGGGCCCCGCCGTGTAGCAGCTGCCGCAGCAGCAGGCACAACAAGGGCTCCAGGCGCAGGCGCCGGGGCGCCGTGTCCGCGCCGGGCTGGTACACGACGAGCGCGCGCGGCAGGAAGCCGCCCGCCCCGCGCGGATCGGCGCCGCGGGCCCGGGCGAGCAAGGCCAGGAAGAGCAGCGACGACGTGCAGGCCGAGTGCCGCGCCAGAAAGTCTGTGAGCCCGGACGCGGCCAGCCACGCGCCCACGCCCAGCCGGAGCCCCGTGCGTTCGTCCAGCGTGGCCAGCAGCTGCTGGCCCCCCGCGGGCAGGTGCTGCTGCACCACGTGGTCTAGCACCGTCGGCTGCCCGAGCCACTGCCAGGCGGCGTGGCACGCCAGCGCCGGGGGGCGGGCCAGCTCCTTGTACAGCGAGGCCCGGAAGGCGCGGGCCGCCGACGCGGCCAGCAGCAGCTGCTCCAGCACGAGCTGCGTGTGCAGCACTAGCTGGGCGCGCGCGTGCGCGTCGCGGCCGAGGGACACGAGCGAGGCGGGCCCGGCGTCGGGCGGCAGCAGGCGCAGCAGCAGCCGCAGGTGTTCCTTCGGGGTCGCGTCCCCCGGCCCCAGCCAGCCGTCCAGCCTGGCCTGGAAGACCAGGGTTTGCAACGTCTCGTCGGCGAAGCCGTCGCCCGCGGCCTGCAGCGCGAACAGGACCCGCAGCACCACGTCGGTGGCTAGGGCGGACGCACGGCGCAGGGTCGCGCCGCGGTGGCCGGCCAGCTGCGCCCTCAGCCACACGCCCACGAGGCCCTCGGACTCGGCCGACGGCAGCCGCAGCAGGCTCTGCAGGTCCGAGTACAGCCCGCGCTGCAGGGGCAGCAGGTCGGAGGGCGCCTCGCGGTCGAGCCAGAACACGAGCAACAACTCGAGCAGGCACACCCGCAGCTCCACGCCCGCGTACAGCGTATCTAGCGGCAAGAGCAGGCGGGTGTCGTCCCACTGCACGTCCAGGCCGGCCCACCAGCCGCGCAGGGCCGGCAGCGCTGGGTCGGGGCCGCGCTTGGCGCCCGGGGGGCCCTGGCGCTGCAGGCGCCACAACTTGAGCTCTAGCTCACGCGCGCTGTCGGACGCGCGGGGCGCTCCCCCCCCGGGCCCGCCCGCCGCGCAGCAGCCGCCCACCAGCACCCCGGCCGGCAGCGGGCCCGCGAGCGCGGCGCGCCAGTCGAGCGCGTGCCGCTGCTGCGCCGCGGCCACGGCCCGGGCGGCTTCTTCGCCCGCCAGCAGCACCTCGGTGGCGCCCGCGCCGGGGGCCCCCCCTTCCGCCGCCCGCTGCAGGAACTCGGCCAGGAGCTTCTCCCAGTCGCTGCCACGCTGCACCTCGGACAGCTGCAGCCGCGTGGCCCCCTCCGCCTGGATCGTGTCCTCGCAGCGCGCGGCCTCGTGCTTGCCCGGCTGCGACGCCCACAGCGCGGCCGGCACTAGGTGCGCCACCACCCAGGCCAGCGCGGCCAGGCTCAGCAGCCGGCTGGTCAGGGACACGTAGGCCAGCTCCTCCTGGACCTCGGGGCTGTGCGCCAGGGGGGCGAGCACCAGCAGCAGCGACTGGCCCAGGTTGCAGACCCAGGACACGCGCACGCGCCACGGGCAGTGTTGCACGCCCGTCACGTACGCCAGCAGCTGGGCCAGCCACACCCACAGGTCGACCGCATCTACGACCAGGACCCACGCCGCCGCGCCGGGCAGGCTGGACACCGCGGCCAGCACCGTGCCCAACGCCAGCGCGCCCACGCCCAACACCGGCACGGCCGGGTGCCAACCGAGCAGCCAGGCGGGCAGCGGCTGGTGGTACACGCAACCCAGCTGCAGCAGGTACGACTGCAGCAGGCAGGCGCCCAGGCGCGTGTAGGCCCAGCCGCCCAGCAGCCAGGCGTACGTGCGCCCGATCTCACCCGCGGGCCAGGCGCCCCCCCGGCCGGCCCCGCAGGCCAGGTCTACACACAGCCAGCGCTGGCCCGCCAGCCAGCACGCCTGCGCCAGGCACTGCAGGGCCCACCACCCGGCGCTGAGCTTGTACACCAGGGCCCGCACGTGCCGCGGCGACCGTTGGTGCGCCGCGTACACGCAGCCGAGGACCAGCGTCGCCACCGACCACACCAGCGCGCTGTGGACTAGGCACTCCTGGAAGGGGGCCATGGGCACCGGCACGGGATGAGGCTCGCTCGGGTTATGCGGGGCTCCCGACACCATCCTCTGTTTGGGTTTACCCAGCGCGGGCGGACGGGCGCCTGCCGGACAAGGGCCGGTGGCCCGGGGGAGGGAGAGGAGAAAAAAGGAGCCCCCCGCGCGCCCCCTTCTCGCTCTCCTCTCCGAGGACGGGCGAGGGAGAAGGAGGGGGGGCGGCCGCACCCTTCCCCCCCCCCCCCTGCCCGGGTGGTGGCTGGCCCTAGCATGCAGTCTTAAGAGCAGGGAGCTGGCGGAGATGTCCCCCGAGAGCGCGAATCAATGGCCAAGCCCCGAGAATGAACCCTGGTGGGTCTGGCCAGCCCGGCCAGTGCCGGCTGCCACGTGCGGGGAGAAGACGGACGACGGTGTGCCGTCCGTCGTGCCGGACACGAACTAAAATCTCTCCTAGCTGGCTGCCTGCCGGGTTCCGAACCCCGTAAGAGAAGGGGGGAGAAAAAGAGTCTGGGACAGACTGACACACAGTACGGAGAAAAAGGCCAAAACAGGTTTTGATCAAAAATAATCGTTCCTGCCTACGAGCCCGGCCACAGCTCCGCCGATCACGGTCCTGCAGCTAAGGTCAGTGCGCCTCGCGGGCCGCGGTAGTTTTCTGCGCTGGGGCACATGGCCGCCGGCACGCACGCCAACGCACCCTAGGCTTGGTGTTCCTTGCGGAGGGAGAAGCCACAGGCAGGAGCTCTTGGCACAGCGGGCCAGCGCACTTCTGCCAGGCGCACGTCTGGCAGCCCGACTTTCTGGTTTCTTGCAGCCTTTGCAACGCGGGCAGAGCTAAGGCGCGGGCCCCGACCAGGACCTTGGCCAGTTGAAGGCTGGCGGCCCGGAGCTCCACCAGCGTCTCAGCACTGTTCATAGCTTCTAGCAGTCCCGCCAGTGCCTCTTCGCTCAGTGCGCACTCGTTGAAGTAGCTAATGCACGCATGGCGCTGTGCGCACCACGCCGGGTTCGAGACCTGCACGTCTCCACGCCGCACCAGGGCAAACATAGGAAGCCGCTCGTCACGCTTTCTCTTGGGCGCGGCCGTAGCCGGCGCCCCGCTGCCCTTGGTCGCCGCACCTTCAGCCATAGCACCGCTAGCTGTACCCCTGCAAGCCAGAGCACGTTCACGGCGCTTTCGTGGCCCTCGCCCGCCCAGCGCCTCCCTCCACGCGCCCGCCTCCCTCCCTACGCCCCCCCCCCCCTCTCCACGCGCCCGCCTCCCCCCTACGCGTCCGCGCCCGGCCTCGCCCGCCGGACGGCTCCCTACTGCTACCCGCGCGACGGCCGGGCGATCTGCGACGACCGCCGGGGCGCAGAAATGCGGCGCGGGAGCGGGGGGGGGGGGGGGTAGGGGGGGCGGTCCGGCGGGCGAGGCCGGGCAGGAGGCGGGAGGGAGGGGGGCGGCGCGGGGAGCGGGGCGGTGAGGGGGGGGCGGTCCGGCGGGCGAGGCCGGGGCAGGGGGGCGCGGCCCGGGGAAGGGGGGGCGGCGCTCTCTCCCCCCCCCCGCGTGAGCCCCCCCCCCCCCCGGGGCGCACGCGGCCCCGCGGCCGGCCCGCCCCCGCGGTGCGCCTGGTGCGCGGGCGCCCCCCGCGGTCGTCGGGCGCAGGTCGGCCGCGGGCGTAGCTCTCACAATTCACCCTCGGGACGAGACGTGACTGCGGCCGAGAGTATGCCCAAGAGCAGCAAAAGCAGCAGTCGAGCCGTTACCGAGGCAGCCACGACTAGCCCGCCCGCGAAGAAGGCCAAGACCGCCGAGGACGCGGCCCTGCCTGACCTAGACTCGCTGTCGGCCGGCGTGGCGCAGCAACAGCAAGCGCGGGACTGCCAGCGCGCGCTGTTGGAGTTCAACTACTATACCCGCTACGAAGTCTTCCGTCGCAGCTTCAATCCCGTGGTGGACCCCGACCTAGTGTCCGTGGCCGACCTGCCCCGCGAGCTGCAGGCGCAGTTTGGCGACCCCGACGGCTTCTTCTTCTATGCCAACAACCCCGCGTACGAATCCTTGGATACCGACTACCTGCGCGACTGGCTGTGCCGCGTCGTAGAGGTGCCCGGACCCCCGGCGCGGAAGCAAGTGGTGTTCGAGCGCTTTCTGGAGCCACGGGGCGTGACCAACCTGTCGACGAAGAAGCAGCTGGACCGCAAGCTCGGCAAGGAAGTGGATACGGTGCAGATGACTTACCACTGCCGGCGCGGGGCCTTTGGGCGCCGCGGCTTCCTGACGCCGCCGGGCGTGCTCAGCGAGGTCTGCGTGTGGGAGTCCACGGCCGTCAAGGACGCCGGCGAGCTCCGACAGCTGGGCGAAGACGCGCAGGGCACATACGGCATGGACAAGCACTTCTTCCACCGGTACGCCACCAACCCAGAAGAGCACTGCCGCAAGCGGGACTGCATCATGCGCGTGATCGGGCTCAGCTCGGAGGCGACGCCCGTCATCGTGCGGGGAGACGGCGCGGAGGACGACGTCCCCCTGGTGGTGTCGTGCACTCCCCTGGGCGAGAGCTACCAGGTCAACCCGCTGCAGGTCTTGTTCACGCTGTACCTCGAGTTCCTGCGCATGGCGCTGCCGGTGCGGCTGCTACAAGAGCCCAAGTACGCTCCCCTGGCGCGCCAAGCCATGCCGTACCTGTTCCGCCGCCTCACGGAGCTCAACCGGACGCGGGGGGGCAAGAACCTCCGGGCGGACGGGACGTTCGAGCCCGAGACGTACGATCTGCTGCGGGAGGACCTGGTGCGGATGAAGGACCTGGAGGCCAACGAGACGGACGAGGCGCAGCTGCAGGGCAGCTTCCACAAGTACAGCAACAGCGGCGGCACCTACTACCTGCCCGACCCCGTCGCGCTGGGGCCCAACGGCAAGCCGCGCCTGACGCTCCGCTCGCAAACCAAGTTCGCCATCAACCTGTGGTTCAAGAACTCGGGCTACACCAGGATCGCGGTCAGGAATATGCGGGACGACAACCAGTTGCCCGTCGACGAGCAGGTGGCGCGCGCCATCGTCGCGCCCGGGACGGTCGCCTCCCTCAAGGCCTACGTCCGCTTCACGTTCCACAAGGAGGCCAGCGGTATGTTCAATACGCGCATGCAGCCCGAGGAGGTCTTCGTGTTCGACACTTCCATGAAGAACCACCGGGGTGGCTCGCTGCTGCCCGCTAGCACGGGTGTGCCGGGATACAAGAAGGGGCGGGTAGACGTGGGTGTCTGGGAGGGGCCGCGGCCCGCGTACCCGCTGCTGCTGTCCAGCGCCAGCTCCAGCGGACCCTCGGTCATTGAACTTTCGCCAGATGAGCTCGAGGCCGAGGAGCAGCTGGCGCGCGAGTGCGGCTAGCTCTCGGCCGGGCACAGGGAGGGAGAGCGGTGGATAGGAAGGCTGTGGAGCAGAGGTTGGCCTTTATTAAAAAGCAACACAGGCCGATGGCCAAAGAGAGGGAAGATGAGCGTGCCCGGAAGCCCCGGGTCGGGAGCCGGCCGGGTGAGCGTGCGGGGTGCTGGGGGCAAGAGTAGCGGTAACTCCGGGGGCAGGAGAGAGGGGGCTGCCCTCTGTCCCGGCGGGGTCCCCGGCGGGGTCCCCGGTGGGGGTCCGCCGGCGGGGGCTCCCAATCTCGGGGCCTGGCTAGAAGCCAGCGTCTCCCTTGCGCGCTCTGGCACTGGCCGTGTGACGACGACGAGGCCGCTGTTGCACGCTGATGTTCCGTGCGCTGCCCGGGCCCTCCCGGCGCGCAACCGGTGCAGGCCAGAAGCATTTGCTGGGTAGCTGGTTGGCCGGCGCGGTTTTTAATTAATGAAGGCTAACTCTCGGCTGCGCACCAGACAGGCGCGCGGAACGGGGGGGAGGGGCAGCGACCTCTGGCCTCCCTACCCGGTGACTCCCGGGCTTGGCGGCTGGGCCGAAAGCCCAGACCAGCGTGTCCATAGTATTATACGTCGTCGTCGTCAGTATCGCTCATAGGCTCCTCTGGGTTCCTCTCCGCCTTGCCTCTTTGTTTGCGTTCGGTGCGCTGAGCGCGTTGCTTGTCAGGAGGACGAACGTTCGAGGAAGAAGAGGCGCTGGAGGAGGAACTGCCGCGTGCAACACCCTGTTGTAGCCCGCTGGGAGCGCTCGAGGAAGAAGCACCGTAGAACCTGACGGGCGCGCCGGATGAAGAGGAAGCGCTCGACGAAGAAGAAGCTGCCCCGCCCCTGGCACTAGAGGAAGACGAAGACGACGCCCTGGCAGGATACGGCCGGGCAGCGACCACTGCGCGCGGCTCCACCCAGGGGGCTTTACCTTCCTCGTACCCGTGCTCCACGAGGTCGCCAAAGACCTGCTCATGCATGTCCCAATCGAACAGGGGGTCGACCTCTGCAATGCCCAGAGCTTTCCTCATCTGCAGCACGGTCTTCCCTGCACACAGGCGCACGCACGGCGAAAAACATCGGTCACTGCACGAGACAACCACCAGGTCCCAAGGGGGTCCCGAGGGGGCCCAAGGGGTCCCAAGGGGGTCCCGAGGGGGGTCCCAAGGGGGTCCCGAGTAGAAGAGAGTGGGCAGCGTCCCTCCACACAGGCCTAGGCCGCGGGAGGGGGGGGGGGGGGGGGGGTTGGCGCGGCGGCTACAAGGGTGACAAGAACAGGGGGGAGAGAGGGGAGACCCACGAGCAAGCTCGCCAGGGCGGCGGAGAGTAGATCTTGTAACACGTCTATGCCCAGGTAGTTAACGGTCTGCCAGACAGAACCACCAACAGGGGACAACGGGAGAAACAGTGCGTGGCCTTCCAGGGGCTGGCTCTCCATGGGCTTGTGTGCGCAGCGCGGGGTTCTGGGCAGCGCCACCGCTTGCTATGTCTATTACTCTCTCTCTCTCTCTCTCTCTCTCTCTCTCTCTCTCTCTCTCTCTTGGGGGTTGTACCTTCATTGCGTCGTACAGCCTGTACACGTTCCTGAGTGCTAGCTCGCCCGGCATTTCGGATACAAAGCCCCAACGCTTCAGGAAGTCGTAGTCGGTACCCAGCTGCTCCTTCAAATCGTTATTTTTCAACGGCTGCGGAATCGGCTGGTGCGCAGCGCCCTGGGCATCGCGGTGGTCAGCATAGTCCACGGCCATTTTGAAGTACGCTGGCTCTACAGCCAGGACCACCGTGTCGTCTACCGTCGTCTCCCTTCCTTTCGAGTCCCTTGCCTTGCAGGTCATTTGTAGGATGACAGGTGACGAGGAGGCTGTTTGGCCTATCCTCGCGACGACTTCTTCAAACTTCTTCTCGCCTGCTAAGGGCGCTTCTCTTTCATCACCCGGAAGCGTCTTCCATATGGTAGCGCCGTAAATCGGAGACGAGGACGAGGCAGCGGCCGACGACGAGGAACGGGCGGCGGCCGACGACGACGGCGACGAGGACGACGAGGACGACGAGGAACGGGCGGCGGCCGACGACGACGGCGACGAGGACGAGGACGACGAGGAACGGGCGGCGGCCGACGACGACGAGGACGACGAGGCCGCGTCCTCGTCGGCTGCGCCCGGGGGGTCCCCCTTCGCCTCCAAGGCTTGCCACCACGGCCCGGCTACGTCTTCCAAAAAGCTCCTAAGCGCTAGCCGGAGCCGCGCCTCTCCAGCCCCCCCATACGCCTCTTCCATAATCACTCGCTCGCGAGACACCCCCCCCGCAATTCTTTCTCTGCGCACAACCTGTGCTGCCAGGCATCCATCGCACGTGGTCGCTCTCGTTTCTGCGGTGGCACCCCTAGTGTTGTACGGCCATTCCTGCTGTAGACACTGGCAACGAAGGCAGCCGACTTCCCTCCCCCCTTGGCACCGACGGCACGTGGTCGCTTGAAACTGCGCACTGGGCCCCGTAAAGACCGGCGGCCACTCAGTCTTTAAAATAATGCACTTTCCGCACTTGTCGTTCTTCTCTCCCTGTTGGCACGCACTGCACGTGACCACTGTCGTTAACGCGATCTTTGGCGTAGTCTCGTGTCGCATTTTGTCCCATAAGCGGTTGCACTTTCGGCACTCGTCGCCCTGAGGTCCTGGGGTTCCAGCGTGTGCGTCGCATACGGGCTTCTTTTCTTCCCTCAGGTCATCCTCAATCGCCACACTGTATTTTGCCCGTTTTGTTATACACTCCTGACAGTAGACGCTCCTGTCGGCAATGATTCTTCCCGCAGCGGCCGCCATGGCTCCTATCTGGAGACCGACGAATTTGTACAGAACCTCGCAATACAGCAGGAACCGGAATGGAACAGTCACCTCTTCTTTCTTTCCGCCATATTGAAGCTTTACGATTAGGCCGTAATCGTATGTGTCCACTGGCTTCTTGCCGTCATCATCATTGACCTCATCGAGACCTCTCACGGGGGGCCTCGGCACATCTAGCCGGGGCTCCCCGCCAACCCTCCTCTGCTTCTTTAAGTATTTGTTCTTGCCATCTGCGTCATCTGCCGCTGGTCTCCGTCTGCTCATGGCGGGTGTAGAGTAGCGCTAGCACCTGGATCCGCCACCTCCCCCTGTCACAACAGCACCCAGAGCCGTGCCAAGCAGAGGCAAAAATACGCCTGCTGCCCCCCTCCCTCACTACGCACGGCCCGCGCGGTCACAGGCCTGCCTCTCATCCGCTACGACGCTGTGTGCTCCCCCTCTCCCCCCCCCCCCCCCCCCCGTCGCCTCCCCGAGTAGGGACGACGAGCTACTTCCCCTGCGCACCCAGCACCCAGCCCGCGAGCGCGGCCCTGGCCTGTACCTGTCGCAGCGTCGTCTTTGGTACTTGTACTAGGGCCCGACGCCGCGGCAGCCGTGCGCTGTGGCGGGGGAGGAGGGGAGGGGGGAGGGGGGGGGGGGGGGCGGAGAGTGGCGGCGGCGCCCGGGCGGGGGAAGAGGAAAAAAAGAGCCCCCCCCCCCCCTTCCTCCCGCCGCCGCCGCGGCTTCCCCCCCTCCCGGGGTGCGGACGCGGGGGGGGGAGGTCGTCGGCCCGTGGGTAAAGGGGGGGGGGCGCGTTGGCTTCTCCGCCAGACTCGGACCGCTGGCGAGCCGCACAAGCCAGCACCCACCTAAACCGCCTTCCTTATGTCCGGCGAGAAGTTGCTGGCCGGGGGCCTGCCCCAGGGGACAGCCGAATGCACGCCCTGGGCCGTGTCGGAGCCGGCAACGTGGCCAGTTTGCTGGAGCGCCGTGGGGCCGGGGCTACTGACGGCGTCGATCCTGCAAGTCGCCTGGGGCTCTTGGTTCCTGGGCCGGGCGGCCGTCCTGTGGTTGCACACGAACCGAGCCGTGCCCAGCGGTGCTGCGTACAGCCGGAGCTTGCAGGTGCGTGGCCTGTCGCCACGCACCGATCGCCCCGGCGCCGTGCTGCTACTAGCGCTGAGCCGCCTCCTCTCCTTCTTCTTCTTGTTGGTGAGCCCTCACGGGCGTGGGGGCGAACAGAGCGCCCGCGGGTGGTTCCTGGTAGCAGAGAACGTCTATCTGTGGTGTGCCCTGAGTACGCTGGGTTCGGCCGTCTTGGCTGACACGCGCGGCGTGCACGTGACGCTGGGGGCGGCCGGCCTGTTGCAGCAGGTCTGGTCGCAGCCCGACCTGTGGGTGCGGGCGGGTGGCGGTCGCGTACCGGGGGCACACGTGTACTACATCCGAGAAGAAGAAGAAGAGGCGGGGGGGGGGGGGACGACGACGCCCCGCCGGGCAAGGCCGGGGGCGGCCCCGCCGTGGCGCCCCGGCCGGACGGACAGCCCGACGACGACGACAACCACGGGCCGCGGGCAGTAGTGCCCGCGGCGGCCGAGGCGCCCCCCGGCGCCCTGGGCGGGGCCCGGTCGTAGCCCGCGGCGGCCGAGGCGCCGCCGTCAAGTCCTGCTCGAGCTTTGGCATCCTGCGCCGTCGCCGTGGCACCCGTTCGCCCGGTCTCCGTGCGTGGTCCGTACCTGGCGGGGTCCCGTGCCCTGTCGCCCGTAGTTTGTCAGTTTAATAAATAGATATAGGTACAGCCACGTGAAAAACCCCTGCCTCCCCGCGCGGTCGTCGCCCCCCCGGCCTTATCTCCGGCCCGCGGGGCCGGGGTCGCTCGTCTGCTCTAGCCGGACCCGGAGGTAGGGGCGGAGCTGCCGCAGCTGCTGCACGTCGCCCCCGTCCACCGCTGCGGCGGAGCCCCGCAGGTCCAGGGTTTGCAGGCAGGGCAGCGCCCTGGCCAGCCTGGCGAGGTTGCGCACGAGCCCCTGGTGTTCGCGCAGCGCTAGTACCTGCAGCCCCGCGCCGCCGCCGCGCGGCACCGGCCAGTCCAGGCCGGCCTGGCACCGCACCAAGGTGAGGCGGCGCAGGGCCGGGCGCCGGGCCAGCGCCTCTGCCTCTCCTGCAGCCAAGCACAGACAGTCGGACAGGAACAGCTCGGCCAGCCCTGCTGGTAGCAGCGCCAGGCTCTGCACATAGTGCGCCCCGCGCAACGACAGGCGCCGCAGCCCGGCCAGCCCGGCCAACAAGCCGAGCTCCCGCAGGTTACAGTTGGTGAGCACCAATTCTTGCAGGCCCGCGCTGTGCAGCCGGAAGGCCGCCGCCCCCAGGGCCCGGGCGGTCCACACGTCCAGCGCGCCGTTCACGTCCGCCAGCTCCAGCCGCCGCAGGTGCGGCGCATCCTGGTTAAGGTACCACAGCAGGCGCTGGACGTCGGCTCCCGTCTTGGCGCGGTACGACAGGCGCAGGTCCTGCAGCGCCGGCAGGCGCCGCAGGTACAGCAGCGCGGAGGGGGGCACCCCTCCCCAGCGGTCGTGGTGCAGCGTGAGCAACCCGCTCAGCGCGGCCAGCGGCCCGTCCAGGGCCGCGTAGGGTGAGTCGGTGGGCAGGCCGCCTCCGGCGCTCGGCAGCAGCGACCGGTGCACGGCAGGCAGGTACAGGTGCCGCAGCCGGCGCTGCACCCCCGGCAGGGCCAGAGTATGCTCTAGGGTATGGCTGTAGCTGCCGGTGAGGTCGAGCGTGTGCAGTTCGGGCAGCTCGTCCAAGAAGAGGAGCCGCCCGACGTGACCGCAGTACCGGAAGCGCAGCACCCGCAGCGACCGGAGTTGTCCCAGCGGCGCCAGGAACCGCAGGCCGCTGCAGTACGTGAATTCCAGGGTGCGCAGCGCGCGGAGGCCGGCGAGCTCCAGCGGCGTGTTGTAGGCCCAGCGATCGGCCAGCGACACCACGCGCAGGTGCGTGGTGTCGGGGAACGACTGCCGGCACGCCGCCACATCGCCGCTGCCGGCGTAGCTATAGTCCACTGTGGCCGGGCTGAGCCGGCAACGCTGCTGGCACAGCCAGCGACGGGTGGCCTGGCCGGGCAGGCAGGGCAGTTCCAGTTCCCGGGGCCATTCGCCCTGCTGGGCGTGCCCGAACAGGCCGCCACGGCTCACACGCCGCAGCGCGAACCAAGCCTTATGCTCCAAGTACCCGAACACCACACACCCGAGCTCGGCCGGGAGCTCGCCCCACCCGGGCGCCGGCCGCTCCCGGCCCACCGCGTCGTCACACCTCCGTCGCTTGACGCGCCCGGCCATTGTGGCCGTCGGCCGGGGTGGCAGCGCCCGGTAGGGACACGAACCCCCGTCGCCCCCCTCTCCCCCCCCCGCGCGTGGAGGGAGGGCGCCATGGCGTGGCGGGGTGCGGCGCCAGGGCGTGCCCCGCGGGAGGCGTGGCCGGCGGGTTGCGGCGCCAGGGCGTGGCCGGGGGGGGGGGGGGGGGGCAGCTCGTGTGCCCGGGGAGGGGCTGGCGGCCGACGCATCCCTCAGCGCAGTGCCAAAAGTCGATTCGCCACGGGGTAGATGGCTCAGGCCACGCTGCCCCAGTCTTTGCCCTTGCCCCCGAGCGCTACCTCCAACGAGAGGAGCTAGCTCTTCACGTGGCCTTTGCATGTCTGGACCGGCCAGCCGCCCTCGGCGTGGCGACCCCCCGCGACGAGCAGGGAAGTGCAGCGCCACCACCGTCCCTCTTCTTAGCCCGCCCGCCGCGGCGACGCCAGTCGTCGGTGACCCAGCCTCCGCCACCGCGGGATGGACTGCACCTCGAGCGGGGCCGGCACGCCTGTCAGCCGCCAAAGGCCTAGCCGTGAAAGGCCGGGCCTCGTACACGGCGAACGCGAGGTGACTAATCATGAGCGCCAGATCCTGTAAAGAAAAGAAAGTGCGAGCAAAAAAAAGCTTGCTGCAGCTCTGGCCACACAAAAAAACCTCGGAGCAAAAATATTTCGTTTATTTATTAAACTACGATTGGTAACCAGGGCCGCGAGGGCGGGACGCACGCCCACAAAAAGATTCAACGGCCCCACCTTGGCAAACCGCCATTTGCATAATACCGCTCAGATGCCTCTCGCTCGGCTTGCAATGAGCTCCAAGTATTGCCTCCTGTTGCATCGAAAACTGTGCAACACTGGCGTGCCATGCAAAATTCTTTGATGTAGTCTCCTGGAATGTGTTGGCAACCCTTGACATGTAGCTTTTGCAGCGTTCGGACAGCCTTGACGTAGTCGAGACCAGCCATGCCGATCTCGCAGTTCGTGAGATTGAGCTCCTCGAGCTTCTTGGCCAGTTCTGCCACGTGTTTTAAGCCCTTGTTCGTGATGTTTTTGCAGCCGGAGAGAACAAGTTTCTTGAGGTCTGGCCGTGCCTTCAGAGCCTGCTCCAGCTGTTCATCCGTGATTTCAGTACCTCCAGTAAAGTCTGACCTGCGGGGCATGCACAAAAACTGAGCCGTGCAGGTAGAAACGCTTTTACACGCTTAGAAAGGGAAACGGACCCGTCTTTGTTGTGCTGGCACCCCTGACGTTGCTCTTGAGACATGTTGGCTGCTACACCCTTTTGGGGGGAGGAGGGACGTCCGCCGCCTACCCTCCACGCGCGGGGGCAGGAGACGTGGCCGGGGGGGGGGGGGGGGCGGGCGGAGGTGTGGCACGGCGCGCGGCGCCAGGGTGTGACCGGCGGGGGCGCGGCAGGAGACGTGGCCGGCGGGGGGGGGGGGGGGGGGGGGGGGGGGGGGGGCGGGCGGAGGCGTGGCACGGCGAGCGGCGCCAGGGTGTGACCGGCGGGGGGCGGCGGGCAGGAGGCGGGCACGCGGCGCCAGGGCATGGCGGGGCGCGCGGCGCCAGGGCGTGGCGTGGCGCGAGGGGGGCAGCTCGTGTGCCCGGGGAGGGGCTGGCGGCGGACGCCTCCCTCGGCGCAGTGCCAAAAGTCGATTCGCCACGGGGTAGATGGCTCAGGCCACGCTGCCCCAGTCTTTCCCTTGCCTCTTCTGTCCCGAGCGCTACCTCCGACGAGAGGAGCTAGCTCTCCACGTGGCCTTGCATGTCTGGGCTGGCCAGCCGCCCTCGGCGTGGCGACCCCCCCGCGACGAGCAGGGAAGTGCAGCAGCGCCGCCACCGCCCCTCTTCCTAGCCCGCCCGCCGCGGCGACGCCAGTCGTCGGTGACCCAGCCCCCGCCATCGCAGCCCCCGCCATCGCGGCCCCCGCCATCGCGGCCCCCGCCACCGCGGCTTCCCCCACGGCGGCCCCCGCCACCGCGGCCCCAACGGCGCCCCCTGCCCCCACGCCTGCGCCAGCTAGGACCGGCGTCGGGCCAGCGCCGGCGGCTGCCGCTCGAGCCAGCGCCCGGCCGACCCGTACCACGGCTGCGCAGGACAGTCCCCTGGCCGCGACCCGGAGGATCCCTGGGAGGAGGATCCCCCCCCTGACCCTTGCTTCGAGAACCTGCCCCCGCTCGCGCTCTCCGGCCCCGGCGCCACGTACTCCAGCCTCAAGTGGATCCAGCCAGGGGGGGACCTCGCTCTGTTCCTCTTGTAGCCCCCCCCCCCCCCCCCCCCCCCCCCCGTTCGTGAGCGGACTCACACCCCCCCCCCCCCCCCCACTTCCCCCGCGTCACCCTAAACCACGGCTCAATAAAGCAAGTGGCGGTCGCGTGAACTGGCTACGAGCTATCCCTGGCCGGCGCGGGCACGTGCGGGCCCGTGCGGGCCCGTGCGGACCCGTGCGGACCTGGCGGCGCCGGCCGGCAGAGAGAGAGAAGGGGGAGGGGGGAGGGACCGCCGGGCGGCCGCGGGGCACGGAAGGTGGTCGGGGGAGAGGGCGGCGCGCGCTGCTACCACCCCGGGGTGGGGAGCGTGGCCGGGGGAGGGGGGCGGCGGGCGCCGCCCGGCACGTGCCGGGGGGGGGGGGGGCGCGGTCCGCAGGGGGGGGGGGGGGGGGGGGAGGGCGTGCCCCCCCCCTGCCGGCACGCCAGCCGGGGCCGGCCCAGAAAACAGGAGGGGGCCTTGCTCCACCCGCACCCTCGATGGGCTTGTATGACGGCTGGAAGACCTTGGGGCGCCTGTGCCCCGCCGAGCTGGAGGCTTCGCGGCTGGAGCACCCCGCCGGCGCGCTGGGGGAGCTGGGCCCCGTGGCCGTAGTGCAGGACACGCTGGTCCAGTTGCAGGTGCTGGCGTACCAGGCCCGCCAGGCCCGTCCCGGTACGCCGGCCAATGTGTGCCTGTGGCCCGGGCTCGCCGCTGGCCTGCTCACGCACACGCTCGAGTACTGGACGGGGGCGGGGGGCGCGGCGCCCGCGCTGCTGGTGCTGGTAGCAGACAAGCCCGAGCACGTGACCCGGCTCAAGGCCGAGACGCAGGCCAGGCGGGTCCGGGCCCTGGAAAAAAAGAGCCCGTTTGTCAAGCTGCCGGCCGGCGAGCTCGCCATCGACCCCGGCACCGAACGCATCCTGCACTTACAGCCGGGGGGCGCGGTGGTCGTGCCCGGCGCCTTTGTCGAAGACCTGCTGGGGGAGCGCACCGCGCGCGCGTTGCTGCTCAGGCACCTGGGCCAGCTCCTGCTGGGGCAGGACTGGCTGCGGCACCGGCTGGCCCGCGCGGGCACGGACGTGGTGCTGGACCTCGGCGGGGGGTGTTGCTGGCGCCTGCCGGCCGGCGCCAAGGCGTGGGAGAAGCACGCGGGGGACGGGCCCTGGGCGCCCGTGACGGCGGGCGAGGCCGACGTGGGGTGCTTTGGGTGGGCGCTGCGGTGGTGGTCGCTGCACGGCCGCGCTGCGCTGGCGGCGGTGGAAACCACGGACACCGACTTCTGGCTGCTGGGCCTGCTGCTGCTGGCCTCGCCCGCCGGCCGGGGCAGCAGGCTCTGGCTGCGTTTCTACCACAAGCACCTGCTGGACCTAGCCCGCACCCACGAGCGGCTGCGCGCGGGCCACAAGCTGTGGCCCGTGCTGCGCGCGCTGAGCCTGAACGGCTCCGACTTTTTGCAGCACAAGGACGTGTGCCCGGGGGTAGGCGGCGAGTACCTCTTCCGTGTGCAGGTGCTCAGGCACCACCCGTCGCGCGAGGCCCTGGCGTACGCCGACTTCGCCGGCTTCCTGCGCGACGTCTGCGACACCTACAGCCTCAAGGCCAACCGGCCGCCGGCGCCGCCGGATTGTGATGCCGTCGAACTGCACGGGCGGCTCGCCCGCGTGCACAAGAAGCTGCCGGCGCTAGACCAGCTGCGCCAGAGCTGGACCCTCCATACCCAACAGTGCGACTACTGGATCGGGAGCCTGCGGGGCCTAGCGCCCCCGCCGGAGCCGGCCCAGGTGCCGGAACCCTCGCAGGTAGCCAGTACGAGTCAATAAAAGAAGCAAGCAGGAGTCGGGTCTAGTTTATGTTCTGGACCAGAGAGAGAAGGGAGTTGGTACCTCCAGCCAACCAGGCGGGGAGGGAGGAGAGCGCCGTGCCCTGCCCGGTTGATCCATGCCTGCCGGGGCGCCACTGCCGCTAGCGCGCCACGAGCTGCAGGTGCGGCGCCTTGGACAAGCGGGCCAGGCCGGCGTCCGTGAGCCGATGATGGCAGTCGGACAGGTCTAGGCGCCGCAGGCCCTGCAGCCCGGACAAGTGGGCCAGGCCGGCGTCCGTGAGCCGGTCGCAGTAGGAAAGGTCTAGCTGCCACAGGCCCTGCAGCCCGGACAAGTAGGCCAGACCAGCGTCCGTGAACTGGTCGCAGCCGGACAGGTTGAGGTACCGCAGGCTGCTCAGCCCGGACAAGTGGGCCAGGCTGGCGTCCAGGAGCTGGCGGCAGCCGGACAGGTCTAGGTGCCACAGGCCGCGCAGCCCGGACAAGCGGGCTAGACCGGCGTCCGTGAGCGATACGCAGTCGGAGAGCTTCAGGTACCGCAGCTGGTGCTGTCCGGAAAAGGGGGGGCAGGCGTTCAGGAGCAGGCGGCAGCCTGACAGGTTGAGGTACCGCAGGTTGTGCAGCCCGGACAAGCGGGCTAGACCGGTATCCGTGAGCACTCTGCAGCCGGACAGGTTGAGGTACCGCAGGTTGTCCAGCTGGTACAGGTGGGGCGGGCCGGCGTCCGTGAGCTGGTGGCAGCCGGACAAGTCAAGCTGCCACAGGCTGTGCAGCCGGGACAAGTGGACCAGGCCGGTGTCCGTGAGCTGGTGGCAGCCGGATAAGTCAAGCTGTCGCAGGCTGTGCAGCCTGGACAAGTGGGCCAGGCCGGCGTCCGTGAGCAGGTTGCAGCCCCTGAGGTTAAGGTGCCGCAGGGCGCACAGCACCGACAGCCCCTTGAGCCCCGCGTCCTCCAGCCGGTGGCAGCCGGAGAGCTCCAGGCGTTGCAGGCTGTGCAGCCCCGACAGCCCCGCGAGCCCGTCCGTGAGCCCCGTGCAGCCAGAGAGGCCCAGACGCTCCAAGCAACGAAGCTCGGCCACGGCTTGCAGCTCGGCCCGGGAGAGTTCGCTCCGGCCGTACCACAGCTCCAGCCACTTGATACAAGGGAAGACAGCTGGCAGGAGCGCGGTCGCCTGCCGTGGCCCGCAGGTCGGCGTGAGGATGGCCCGGTCCACCACCACGTTCCGAAAGCAGTGTCCCGCCAGGGCCTCCAGGCACGTGGAGTACAGCCAGAGCTCTGCTATGCGCGCGCGAGCGCTGTCCCAGGCGTTGCCTGTGAGTGCTAGGAAGGTTCGCACCCTCGCCTCCTCCTCCAGCCGGAGCTTGGGGCAACGGTAACCCCCCCAGAAGGCCGGGTCGTGCAGGCGCCGGGCCGACTCGGGGCACAGGACTGCTAATATGCCCAAGCGGTCCCAAGCGAGCCAATCCCGGGCCCGGGCCAGCGCCAACAGTTGTGCAGCCCCCGCAGGGGCCGTCGTCATGAGCGGATGGCTTTTAGCAGAGCAACCGGGCGGCCCCGGCGGTGGCTCGGGGGCAAAAGGGGGGGTGGCGGGGAGGGAGGGGAGTGCCAAACCAGACAGGGGCAGCGAGAGGAACGCAGAGCAGGAATGAGTGCTACCAGCAAGGAGGGAGGCAGGGCAGGAAGGAGAGGGGAGGGCAGCCGGCGCGGTCGGTAGCGGCTAGCCGCTCGGCCAGGAGATTTCTCTGGCTCCCGGACCACCGCACGCGCGCGGACCCGGCCGGCCGTAGTGCGGACCGCTAACCCCGTGCTCGGGGCCCCGTCAGCACCCGGGGGGGGGAGAGCTCGGCTCCGCTTGCCCGGGCCGGGGGGGGGAGGGCAAGAACGCCGTCGTCAGGTTCCGTTAGGTTCCGTCAGGTTTATTACTGGTCAGGACCAGCCGGAAGCGCCATCACGTTTCCTAGCCACTCGGGCGGCCCCCCCACACCCTCTGCGGCCTCCGCTGTCTCTCCTATCCGTGCCCGCGGTGCCGCTCGGGCCCGCTCAGGACGGGCCCGCCTCGTCCTGCCTGGCTCGCTTCTCTTGGCGCGGCGACGTGGCCACGGGCTGCGCCGGCGCGGCAGGCTGGCTCTGTGACAGCAGCTCCTCCAACCGCCGGACCCGGCGTTGCAGCGCCGCGACCTCGGTCCCCAGCGCGCGGTGGCCGGCCGGCGGGCGGGGCCGGGGGGTGATCCAGGCCCACAGGAGGCGCAGCCCCACCTGGATGCAAGAGCCGGCCGCCGCCTGGAAGGCACAGGCGCCGTCGCCCTGCGCACGAGAGTCATAGTGAGCTAGCGAGGCCAGTTCGTACTTCCCCCCTTCTCCCGCCCGCCGGACTTCCTTGACCGACAGCTCGTAATCCAAGTACAGCTTCTGTTTGGTACCGACGGGTGCCGCGAGGCGCGCCGCCCACGTGGCGGTGCCCTGCGCCGGGTTCAGGGTCAGGCGGAGCGACGCGCAGGCCAGGCCGGGGGGCAGCGCCACCTCGGCCGACCAGGGGCTCCGCGTCTGCAGTTTCGTGTGCATCAGCTTGGTGACGGGGAAGGCGTCGTCCAGCCAGGGAGCGGGCGGTGACAGCAGCGCCACGTGCCCCGCCAGGCCTTGCTTACCGTGTTTGGCCCAGCCCGCGGCATCGCCGCGCTGGGCCCGGTACGGACAGCCCAGCTCGGCGAAACTGCAGGACACGTACTCCTCCGGGGGGGGCAGCACCTTGCGTTCCGGCCGCGGCGCGTCCGGGCAGGTACCGTAGTGTCGATTGATGCAGCCGACCGGCAGGGCCTCGCCGCAGAATTCGCACGTGTGCTTGGCCGCGCACACCAGCGCGTGCGACGACCACCAGGTGCGCTGGCCCTCCCAGCAGGCTACGAAACCACACTCCTGGCAGCGGGCCCGCAGCTGGTTGACCCGGCGCCGCCACGACAGGTCGGGAAAAAAGGGCTCGGCTTCGGGCAGTGTTTGGTTGCACAACGGGCACCGGTTCTTGCGCCACTGCCGCAGGCAGGGGCCACAGAACAGATGGCCACACCCCTTGGTCTGCACGGCCTCCTGTAGCAGGCCGGAGCAGATACAGCAACAGAACTCGTGCTCGCTCTGGCCGGTCCAGTCGAACCAGGCCGGGTCGACGGGCTCGGCCAGCGCCCGCGCGGGCTGGGTGCCGTCCATGGACCGCTCCCTCGTTTTGGGGGGTAAGCAGGGCGCCGCGGGCGGGGCCAGGGGGGACGTCGGCCGGGGGGGGGGGGGGAGAGAGACGGCGCGGCCGCACGCGCACGCGGGCTGCGGAGGGGGGGGGGGACGGCGTCCCCGCCCCGGCGCCCACCGGCCGCGCCCACCGGCCGTGGTCCTGGCGCGGCCTCGGGGCAGGGAGAAGGGGGAGGACCTCTCTCGCCCTCCCCCCCCGCCTGCCCCCCCCCACGGGAGGAGGGGGGAGGAGAGCCACTGCTACCTTGGCCGTCCGACACGATGGCCCGCCAGAGCGCTGTATCGCTAGGCCAGGGAGTGCAGAAGGGAGGGTCGGGGGGCGCGTTCCGGCGGGCGCGTTCTGGCGGGCGCGTTCTGGCGGGCGCGTTCTGGCGGGGCGTGTAGACCCCCCCTCCTGCTCCGCCTTGGCGCCAAGCCGGCCGGCCGAGTTCAATTTTTGCCTCCCTCGAGGATTCGCAACTCCGGCAGGCCTGCCGCCAGACGCGCCAGCCCCGCCCTCGTCAGTGCTCCGCAATTGGTCAGCCTCAGGCTTCGCAGGTGCCTCAGCTTCCCCAGGAAGGGGAGCACCTCGTCCGTCATGGCTGAGCAGGAGTCCAGGTCCAGGTATCGCAGCTCTGGCAGGCCCGCCAGGTGCGCCAGCCCCGCGTCCGTCAGTTTCGGGCAAGAGCTAAGGTTTAGGTGTTGCAGGCCCTGCCGGCCCGCCAGGTACGCCAGCCCCGCGTCAGTCAGTTCCGCGCAATGGCCCAGGTTCAGGTGTTGCAGCTGGCTCAGCCTCGCTAACCACCCGAGCCCCGCGCCCCTCAGTTTCGGGCAAAAGCTCAGGTCCAGATGCCGCAGCTCTCGGAGGTTGGTCAAGTGCGCCAGCGCCGCGTCCGTCAGCGCAGTACAAAAGCTCAGGTCTAGGTATTGTAGCTGGTGCATTCTCGCTAAGTCTAGCAGCCCCGCGTCGGTTAGCCCTGTGCAGTCCTTCAAAGCCAGGTGCCGCAGCTGTGGCAAACCTGCCACGTACTGCAGACTCCCGTCCTCTAGCTTCCGGCAATGGCTCAGATCCAGGTGTCGCAGCTCTGTCAAGCCCCGCAGCCCCTCGCCCGTCCTCAGTCCGGTGGCAAAGCTTAAGTCTAAGTAGCGCAGACGGTTAGGCAATTGCCTCACCATCCCGTCCACCAGTGATTCACAAAAGCCCAGGTCTAAGTCTTGTAGCTCTGTTAGCTTTGACACGTACCTAAGCCCCGCGTTCGTCAGTCCCTGGCAATATCTGAAGGATAGACGTTGAAGTTTGCGCAGCTCCGGCAGCTTTTCTAGCCCCGGGCCCGCCAGCCCTGTGTAACGTAGCAGCTGTAGGCTTTGCAGCTCGGGGAGTACTTCGGCTATGCCGCACAGCAGCTCCCGGAAGAGGAAGGGCTTCCACTCCGACGGCCAGTCTTTTAGCACTAGTCCCTCGATCACCACACAAGGGCTTAGCCGGCGGGCCTCGGCCAGGGGATCTGGAAGCCCGGCCCGCACCTGCAGCCCGGACGCCCGGGGGCGCGCCCCGGCCTGCCAGGCCTGGCCCCAGACCTCGACCAACGCCCGGAGCCTCGGCTGAGCTACGTCCAGCTCTCGGTCGCCGATCCCGGTCTCTCGCCAGACCGCGGGTGCCTGCAGCAAGCGTTCGTGCCACGGCGACACGCAGGCCAGCACAGCAAGGTCAGCCCAGCCCAGCCAGCGCGCGAGCTGCCGCTGGCACTGCGGGGGGGACGGGTAGGCCGCCATGGAAGGAAGGCGTGGTGTTTCGGTGCACCGCTTTAGTAGTCAGGCGGGGGCCCGGGGGGGGGGGGGGGGGGGATGGAGGTGAGGGGGCGGCCCCCGCTCCCTTTCCTTCCTACCCGTGGGCAAAGCAGGCCAGGAGGAGGGAGGGGGGAGCGTGCCCCCCCCTCGCTAGGAGCGTGCCCCCCCCCCCCCCCCCTCACTAGGAGCGTGCCCCCCTCCCCACCGGGGGCGCAGCGGCCGGCGGCCCGGAGAATCCCCCTTCCTCCTCTGCTGGCCCTTGGACGGCCACATGTCCGTTGCTCTGAGGCGGGCCGCGGGCCGCCGGCGCCGGCTGGCGAATGAGCTGGCTCTGGCCGAGCAAGACTGTCGTTACTTTGAGGACCTGCTGGCGACCGTGACAGGCCATGCCGAGAGGCTGGAGTGCCTGGCCCGCCTGCAGCGAGCACAGAACGCCCGCGCCGCGGCCGCCGGCCTGCTGGCCTCTCTGCCACGAGGCCCGCCCGCCGTGCCCACTCCGGCCGAGCGCGCCACCGGGCGGGGCGCCTAGTCTACGGGCGTGCCGCCCGGGCCGGGGGCGCCGCGGCGCCTGTCCTCTTCGCTAGGCGGGGGAGGGGGCACGTCGACCCGGCCGGCGGTGCCAAGGGCTTGGTGCACAGTTTTCTTTTTTTATGTCGTACTAAAAAACGAAGCCGTTACCTGATAAAAGGAGAGAGAAGGGGCCGCGCGTGTGCTAGCCTAGCCTACGTAGGTGCAGGAGGCGCCCTGGGGGGTGTTAGTGCAGGCATAGCCCGGCCCGCACGGCCGGGTAAAGTAGCAGTCATCACGCAGCTGGCAGCGGTAAGAGCCCGGCGTGTTTTGGCACAACATGGACGTGCCCCCGCAGTCGCCCCCGGCCGCGCGCCCGGGCCCCGTCTCGAAGAACACCTCCGTTAGCTCCACCCGGGTGGAAGGGTTGAAGCCCGTCGGGTACGGGTTGCCGCTCCGGCCGGCGACGAGGACCACGTAGCGCCCGTAGACTGACTTGCCGGGGTCTACCCACCAGCGCCGCGGGTTGAAATAAGTAGTCACGTCCTCCGGGACCCAGTCTACCTGCAGGCCCCGCTGCCACAGCGCAAAGGGTCCGCTGGAGCTGTTGCCGATGCCCAAGGTCAGGTTGTTGGGCCCCGTGTGTTGCGCGAGCCCGACCATCCCGACCAGCGCGAGCCGGTGCAGCAGGTAGACCCCTCCCAGGTCGTAGACCAGGCTGCCCCCCGGGTAGGTCACGCCCCCGATGACCCGGCTCTCCGTGCCGGTGTACAGGCCCGTGTCCTGGTGGTAGTCCGTTGCCGTCCAGGCCGCGTCGAACTTGTAGTCAAAGAGTAGGCCGGCGGGCGCGCTGGGCGCGATGTCGTCGGCCACGCGGAACCGCACGTCGTCGAGCGCCACCTGCGTCTGGCCCGGCAGGCTTTCCGTGAACGCCAGCAGCACGTAGCGGGCCACCGCCAGGGAGGCCGGCTCGAACCAGGACTCGGCCGACGACCAGCTGGTGGCGGGGGACCAGCTGGTCTGCACGGCGTCCCACCAGTGCTGCGGAGAGTCGCCGGCGCCCACGCTCACGTACACGCGCGTGCACCGCGGGGCCGAGGAGGTAAAGGCCGAGGGCGTGAGCCCGAAGCCGCGCAGACGGTACACCGCCCCCAGGTCGACCCGCAGCCATTCTCCGACCAACCCGACGGGTTGCGTGACCCCGGGCACCGCCGGGCACGCCGTACAGCCGCCGGTGGTGGGGCTGAAGCTAGCCGGGGACCGCCAGTACAGCCCCCCCACCGCATCGAAGGCCGCCTCGCAGCCGCCGGTCCCCGCCCAGCCCTGCGCGTACGCGGAGGCGGTGCAGCGCACGCCGCGGTCCGCGAGCGTGAAGTTGCGCCAGGGCCGCGTCGTGGGCGGCGCCGCGCCCAGGGCGCACTCGTCCACGTCCAGGCAGGTGGCCGGGTAGCTGCCCTCGCGCAGGTTGGGCCGGTAGCCCGCCCCGCACGCGCAGCTGTAGTTTCCCTCCGTGCCGCTGGTGCAGGCCAGGCCCTGAATCCCGCCGCACAGCCCCGTGTGCGCCTGCGCGAAGCTCGGGTACAGCTCGGGCACGCGGGCCGGGCGCGGCACGGCCGAGCCCGTGTCGTTGCGCGGGTAGATCCGGACCCAGACCCAGCGGAAGGCCACGTACGCCCGCGTGGTCGACAGCACGACGTAGCTGCGCTTCTCGAGGGGGAGCCACGGCCCGTCCTGGCCCGCGTACGGGGAGTCGAACAGCTGGACCCAGTCGGTGTCGGCCGCGCTCTCGGTCCCGTACACGTACAGGACCCGGGCATTGCCGCTCGCGCCCGCCGGGGGTCGTACGGGTCCGCGTAGCCGGACAGCACGAAGCTGGTCAGGCGCAGGTACTGGCCGTCGGTGCGGCGCAGCTGCAGCCACTCGCCGCCCAGGGCCTCGCCGCCCGTGTACGTGCCGTTGCCGGGGTCGTACAAGCTGCGGCTCAGCCACTCCCGCGGCCGGGCCCCGGCCGCCAGCCCGGCCTGGTAGTCGGTCCCGTCAAAGGCGTGCCAGCACTGCGACGCGCCGCTGACGCCGGAGCAACTCGCGGTCCACGGGCCCAGCGACGCGGCCGGCAGCGCCTGCGTGAAGCGGAAGGGGGCGGGGGGCGGGTCCACCGCGCAGGGGTCCGGTGCGCCGGCGGGCGAGCTCAGCGCGCGCAGCGTCAGGGGGTGCGTGGCCAACGCGGCGGCCAGGAAGAAGAAACCGGCGGCGGCGGTGCGCGAGGGGTTCAGCTGCAGGAGCGCGTCCGGCGCGCTCGCCAGCCTGGCCCGGTGGAAGAGGCTCGCGTTGGCCTCGAGCACTACGTAGTCAGCCAGGCCGTCGAAGCCGTCGCCGTTGGCCTCGCAGGGCCAGAAACCCAGCTCGGGGGCCGGGGCGTCCTGGGCGGCCGACGCGGCCACGGGGCAGGCCGCGGCCTGGCAGCCCAGGCAGCGCAGCTGGCCGCGGATCAGCGCTCCCAGCTGGCCCGACGGGTTCAGGTACAGCAGGTCGGTGCTGCGCGGCCGCGACGGACAAGGGCGGAGCGACAGCTCCCAGCGGCCGCTGGCGGTCAGCCCGGGCAGGGCGCACAGGCCCGAGCCGCTGAAGAAGCTGTTCGCCTGGTACAGCGCGCCGGCGTCCGGCGGGGCGTACGCGCCCACGGCCACGGGCTCGAAGGGCGGCGGCGGGCCGGGGAACGCCGGCGCCCACCAGCCGGCGGACTGCAGCCCCTGGCCGTCCGGCGTGGTGGTGAGGAACCGGAGCCCCCCCCCGTAGCTGTACGCCAGCACCTGCAGCCCCGGGTGCACGTACACGGGGTCCGCTACGTACTCGCAGGGCTCGAAGCGCAGCGACTGGGCGCGCAGGCAGTAGCGGAGGTAGTCCTGCCCCGCGGGGTCGGCCGGGTAGTAGAGGCGCCCGTTCGCGACCAAGATCCTGGCGCTGGCGTTGTGCGGGCGCGACCAGCAGTCGCCGAGCCAGGGCACGTAGGGCGTGTACCTGGCGCCCGCCCCGTTGTACGAGACCGGGAAGAGGCAGCGCGTGCCCCTGGCGTGCAGGGCCAGCACCTCGGCGCGCCCCGCCGCGGCCAGGCGGGGCGGCGGATACAGCAGGAACTGGGTCGCTTCGGCGGCCGGGCCCGCCCCGAGGAAGCGCAGCTCGTTCTCGCCGTAACGGAAGGCCAGCGCGGTGCCCTCGCTGCGGTTGCTGGCCTGCAGCGTGCCCGCCGGCCGGGTGACCGAGCCGCGAGACAGCTGGTACCAGTTGGTCTCTGGCAGGCCGAGCGCGTACGTCGGGCTGGCGTAGGCCATGCGCAGCACCCAGACGTCGGCGAGCCAGGGCACGTCCCAGGACGAGTTGGCGTCGGGTGCCAGCCACGCCGTCCCGGCCGCGCTGTAGTACGGGGCGCCGGCGCGCAGGTACTGCAGGCCCCGTGCGCCCTCCCCCCCGGCCGCGAGACGGCCGGCGTCGTCGAACCACCACCCGCCGTCCAGCGCCGGGGGCGAGGGCGGGCAGGGGGCCAGCAGGCTCAGCGCGCGCGCGGACGTGCCGGGCGGACGTGCCGGGCCGGCTGCACGCCGGCAGGCAGAGGCCCGACAGCCCCCAGAGGTGGTGACCGGCGTGCGCCAACACCGGCCCGCTAGCCTCTCGGTAGGGCAAGAGCTGCGCGAAGGCCTCCAGGACCCCTCCCTGGTCCGTGTACAGCGAGTAGTACCCCGCGTCGTCTTGCTGCGCGCGGACACGGGCGCTCTCGCCCGCGTTGGCGCACAGCACCAGCTCGAACGTGCCAGAGCCGCAGTCGCCGCCGGTACAGCGCAGGCACTGGGTCAGAAAGTTGGGGGACGAGACGCTAAAGAGGTGGCCATCGCTCTGGTCCAGCCGGTAGTTGCGCAAGTAGAAGGGGTAGTGGACCGTCGTGTCCGAGATCCCCGTCGTGACCAGGCAGGGCAGAAAGACCAGCCCCCGGGCGGTGTGTAGGCTGGCGTCTTCTTCGTAGTACAGGCAGTGGTAGGGTGCCAGGGCCTGTTGCAGTACGAGGCCCGGTGAAGCCGACACCGACACGGGCGTCTGGGCGGAGGGCGACGGGGAGGTTCCTTCTAGTTCTCTTACTATGTCAGTCAAAAAGTCATCTCTCTCTAGCTCACCACTTACGACACGCATCACATCTCCATTCATTCCCCTCACGCACTCATTTATCAACGTTTTAGCTATTTCATTTATGTCTTTGAAGGTGATGACAGGAGGGTTGATGGGTTGCATGTTTGTTGTTGGTGTTGGTAGATGTGCTGTGATTGGTCTAGAACTAGAGATTTGGAGTTGTTGTGAGGTGGGACCTACCTGGTTGCCAAACTTGTTGGCAGAAGTGGGCCCAAGTCGTTGCTCTCCCTCATCCACTCCACTCTCTTCTCTCCCTTCTCTGCTCTGGCCGGTCCGCTGACTAGAAAAATGGATTATGTTTGCGTGGTTGTTGCGGAATATTTTGCGAGACTTGTGGACTTGTGGAAATTTTGATGTCACGTAAAGTTTCCAATACCCCGAAAACGAGTCTTTGCGAGATTTTATGGGACTTTTCAAATGCCGCAGCTTTAAGACCTCGTTTGTCTGGGTAGTAAGGAGATTTGGGGGGACGCAATACGGGACTTACTGACAAATCCAACTCCGGATAATCTGGGTCTTGTGTGGCGTGATATCGCAGTACCTCGCATAAGATAATCGTTTCGCGTGATTTTCGTAAGCTCCCTTTCCTTTTTGATTTTTCAACGGAAACATTACACGGTTTTTTGCGTCTGTTTATTCCGGCACAATTTGTGTCAGGCGTGACTCCGTAAGAACTCTCAAGCCTCAAAGGAGTTTCGTTAGGGTTAGGGATGACTGGGGAACCTCGTGGGGTGGCGGATACTAACCGCACTTCCTTGCCTTCTCCCCGTAGTGAGGAGGGACCTCGTAGGGTGGCCGATACTAACCGCACTTCCCCTCCTTCTCCACTCTCACTATGTCTATTCCCTACCCTAGGTGTAGTCTTTGTATCGTTCAAAAGGGCTTGGGGACTTATAGATTTGTGAGGAGGTGAGCTTGTTTGCTCGTCATCTCTTTCTCTTTCCTCCTCATCATCATCGCTCTTATCATAAGTGTTCCCCATATGGATTAAAGCAACGTTTGTATCAGAGTCACTTTGTTCTTCTTCGTTTTTGTCGTTGCCGGTTGTTATCAAAGTGAGTGCTTTCTTTTTCTTATGAAAGGGTTTCTTTTTGTTTTTGTGATTGTTCTTTTGTTTGTTCTTTTCTTGTTCCGTGCCCTTGTCTTCCGTTTGATTCCGTTTCAATTTTCCTTCTTTGCGGAACTTTTCCGAAATCACCGGGCAATATCTCACGGTATGGCCTTTGGCATCACATCCGAAACACGTGACTTTGAGCGTCCAGTTTGGAGCTGTCTTTGGTCCCGGTTTATTGTCTCCCCTTTTCCCTTTATTATCCATCAGGATATTGGTCTCTTGCCGCTGCTTGCCATCCCGAGATTTCTTGTTGTTGTCTTTGCGGATTTGAGATTTTTTTCTCACGGAAATTGTTACGTCTTTCTTTTTCTTCCCACATTAACCATCTTTCCCTAGATGCTTCGCATAGTTCCGAGAAATTTGGTCTTAGTCTGGCCGGGAGATCATAGTGGTCCACCTGAAATTTATCCCCGAAAGCTGGATGGTAGCGCAATTTCTTAAATAGCTTTCTCTTTGCTTCCTCATCAGAAAATGGCGCCCCACGTAAACTTTCAAGCTGGATTTTCTTTGCGAGAAATTCATTCAGCCAGTCTACATACCTCTGACCTGCCCTTGGCCTCGTTCTCTCAAACTCTTCCTCTAACATGTATCTACCTGCTCCGGAAATGCCTCCCCACTGATCTCTTACTGCTATCAACTCTTCAATGGGTCCTTTCGTCTTCTGTGTTCGCAGGAAGTTAGATACATTGTCTTTGGACAAACCAACAGACAGACATAGCTGTAAAGTTTTCATCCTTTCATAATATTTTTTCTCTTTGCGGATAGCTGTCTTTCTTCTTGTATGTTGTTTTCTACTTAATCTTTTCTTCTTCTTTGCTTCTTTCTCTTTCCACTCTCTCTTTTGTTCTGCTGTCATTTTATCCCAACCTTCTGGCTGTTTGTTATCTTCTTTCTTTGTCTGGGGTCTCTGTCTTCCTCTCTGAGAGGTGTCTGACTCTTCATCTTCCTCACTATCACTTGTGGGCGTGTCGGGCTCTTCTAAGTCTTCTGCCGTCTTAGCCCTTGCTTCGTCGTAAGGAAAATCCCTTTTGGCTTTAGCTGGGTCGGCTAATGCCACAGATACCATCTCTGCCACGTGGACAGATACCCCCTGCATGTGCTTCTGAAACTTGCTTGACCAATGCCAAAAGCTTTGGTCATCGCCCTCGAATATGGGAACTTGACTCAATACGTGCTTCGGCACGCTTGCCTCCTTGTCAAGGCTCATAACCAAAGTAATCTATCTCTCAAACGCAGAGTTTAGGGAAGCTACCCCGCTAAGGGTGAAGAATAACAGAAGAAAAGACTTTTAATGAATTTTGGGTCACACAAAATGTTATGACCTTTACAGAATGGTAATACTCATTTGATTCTAGGCATTCCAGATTATAATTCGCGAATACTCTAGAAAATAGCCTTGTCAGTAATAAAGGTATTAATAACTGTCCGGCCTATGAACCTGCCTATTACTAAGACTATCCAAATTACCGGTAAATTGTCTAGGTGGAGTAACGGGTATTAATAGTACGTTACAACGAACTGATACATTAATATTACTTCACTGACCGTCGACTGACTCAGTGACTCGAAATTATCATGATTAAAACTTGAAAAGCCTGGTTAAGCGTATAAAAGAAGTATAAGT